>OMNN01100797.1:19537-46842 GCA_900302755.1 Chromis chromis
AAACACCCACCGCCCACCCACCCCTACCCCTGAAGGGTCAATCATTCTCAGAGGTGGCTTGCATCTCAACCAACATCTTTGCTCATCCGCCTGATCTTTACTGTGACATCTGGATATAGTCGAGGTACATACCCCACTTTAGACAATATTTTTCTGTTCTGTCCAGCATCCTATATGACATTCTTTCATAAGCAGCAGTTCTGCCCTATTTAGTCATCCAGTCCTGAAAAGAAGGTTCTCCAGGTTTCTTCCAATTCCTGAGGATGATCTGTCAGCCAATCATGATAACAGTCTGTGTCCAATATTTCAGTGATTGTGGAAATCAAGACAGCACTGTACAGTCCCCTAAAATATAAAGTTTTGGACAGAGCACAAATTTCCTTTTGATAACATTGACAATGTAACTGTGAATCTTCCTCATTTTTTGAGTAGTTTTTTAAGAAAAAAAGCTAAAAATTAGTTGATTAAATGCAAATATTGGCTGGTTCCTTTACTCCACTATGACAGTAAACTGAAAATATGTGGGTTTTGCACCAAACAAGACATTTGAGGACGTCATCTTGAGCTTTAGGAAGCACTCATAAACATTTTTCACCATTTTCTGACACCAAATAATCGATAAATCAAGAAAATTATCGACAGATTATTCAACAATGGCAATAATTGTTAGTTACAGCCTTAAGTACAACCTATTATTATATCTGTGGTCTTTTTTTTAATATCAGCAACAAGAGTGTATTCACCAAGGTAATTTCTGAAATCTGGTTTTGTTTATTTATAAAATTTAACAAATGACATACAAATAAGATTCATTACCTCTACATAAATAAGATAAAACAATTTCACACAGTTAAAAAATATCAATGTTATGACATGAAAAGCAAACTCAAGATTATATCATTAGGTAAAGCTCATATTTGGTCACAAATAGTAATATTATATTGGTATTTCTATTAAAATCACTTAATTTGCAGATAAAATTATGAATAATATTAATGTCATTCCTCAAAGTAGGTCAAAGCAAAACATAGACCTAATCATGTGCCTTCATTTCCAAGGTTTTTGATAAAAATCTTTATGACTGCTTGTGTTTCTTGCCCTGTAGGACCTTCTTGTAATGCATATGAATAATATTTAACTTATCATTCAGCATACTTCTGTGATGTGGGTTAAAAAGATAATTTGAACTCATAAACAGTAATATTCCAGCTCTAGCTCGTGCTCATTCTAATGTAGGGCAAAAATGATAACAACAACAACAAGGTAAGCTGCGTGCGGTTGCCAAAACAAAACCCAAACATGGTCCGACGATTGGAAAGCGCCACTGTTTGGCCCACAATGGAGTGATTCATACACGAGTGAGTGGGAGGTGGACTGTGCCCAGTGGCCTCTCCTCTCCACCTTTAACCAGTGAGGGATCCACCCTGGGAAAAAAACGCAGTAGGGGAGAATAAAAGCAGGAGGGAAGAGATTAGCGAGACAGGGACGAGGATCTCCCATCATTCCTCCTCTGCTCATTGACTGCCTCCATTGTGGCCTTCGGCGGAGCGTTCTGATTGGCTGCTCGGGTCTGAATGTCACCGCTCCTCGTCCGCGGACTCTGGAATTTGTGTGTGTTTGTGTGCGTTTGTGTGCGATGAGTTAATAGCCGTCCATTGAGGGCTTGATTGTGTCCCGTCGTCCACACTGCCTCTCTTTGTCAAGACCTCGACACACATACTCTGAATCCGAACCAGGCATTCCTCCAGTGACAGGAGACTTGCCAAAAGGGAAAGAAAGAAAGAAAAGGGGAAGGAAAGGAAAGGAAAGAAAGAAAGAAAGAACCTAACTAGCAGCACCATTCATAGTCATGGCGGTGTGGTTCTTTTTTGGCCCCAGTTCGAGACATGAATGGGTCTGAGGCTAAAAATATTTTACTGCTGCTTCTATGCTCATTTTACTCCTCCTGCTCCTTTCATTACCTCCCTGGAATCACATGAAGCCTGTGCTGCATTAAGATGCATTTAATAGCATTTCTGGGTTTATAGAGTAACACTGTGGTTGGAGTTACTCAAGGTGCAAATGTGTGCAAACAAGCCTCTTGGGGGGGAAAAATGACTAGAAAACAGAAGCAGGAGATTAAAAAGATAGCAGGCAAAGGTCAGGTCAAGTACACTGTCTGTGCATTTCATCGTTCCATCCTGGTTGGCAGCATCTTGAGCTTTATACCAGACAGACGGACTAAGTGACAGAAGCAAAGGGTTGCCTTTTATTGGTCAATGTGGGTAGACCCTGCGTCTCACTGCCTACCACAGACTGGGGT
The DNA here is from genome assembly GCA_900302755.1 of Chromis chromis. NCBI lineage: Eukaryota > Metazoa > Chordata > Actinopteri > Pomacentridae > Chromis > Chromis chromis. Next base: position 21,840 of record OMNN01100797.1, read on the forward strand.
GGTGGGGGGTTAAAAAGATGGAGAAATGGCAAAAATGGAGCAAAGACAGAGCGGCGGGGAGACGTGGAGGGAAGGCGGCGGGGAAAGACTGACAGTAATCCAGCAAAACTCCCAGCAAGAGGGAAGTAGAAAGACAGAAACGTGGGTAAATTATCTGATCCGCCGCTGGGAATCCGCCTCACCACAGAAATACCTCCAGTGCGGCATGGGAAATAGAGGGAGAGACTATTTCGGGCTTTGCTCTCCTGTTTGTTATGCCAGCCTGCATCTCAGGGCAGAGTAAAGGTTTTGCAGAGCAGTAAGTACATTAACATGTGAGTACAGAGGAGAAGAATAGGAGGAGGATGAAATGACCCAACTACACCACTGTGCCCTCTCTTGTTTTTTGTCCCCCCCTCTTGGTTTAATCTAAATCCATTCAAGAAGCTTTATTGGCGAGATAAGATCGCTCCCGACATTGCCAAGGCTTAAGTGCATCCCTGCTTCTTTCTGGTTGGACGGAGGCGGAAGTAGGTTGGTGGTGAGAGAGGAATGACAGCCTTTATCTCGGTCAGTAAACACAAGCCAAGGGAGTCCCTGCACTGTTTATACTGTGTCTTTAACTCCCCGCTCCCATGCATACACACTTGGAGGACGTTGTAACACAATCGCTCATTCAGAGATGCACATTTTATATATATATGGATATGCAATGCACACACACACACAAAAAACAAGGTCACATATGCAACACAGAGGCAGACATGTATGCATACACACACTTTGAGGTTGTGGTTGCACGAAGCTGTGGTGTGCGTCTGTGTGCGTGTATGTGGTGGATTTTTGGCAGCCAGCGTACGGTGAACTGGTCAGATCCCAGCACACTCAAGCTTCCCTCCTGCCTGCCAGTCTGACCACTAGTGGCTGCATGTGTGTGTCTGTATGTGTGTGTGTGTGTGTGTAAGTGCTCGACAACACAGCGGACTTCAGTGCAAGTGAATTTTCCAATAAACCAGAGAAAGATCCATGCGAAATTCCTGTCTCACCAAGGGGATCTGCTCATTTGGGTATATTTTATGACAGGAAATATTTGACATGACATACACGACATGCTTTCTGTGTTTTTCGGATGAGAGCGGAGCTAAAAATGGTGCAATCCCTCATTTCTGGAGTTGCTGTTGCTACTAAATCAACCCTGTCGTGGAGAAATTGCAGTTTAACTGCAGTAGCAAATACATTTTAAGGGAAATGACAAACAGATTTCATTTTTGCAATGTGATATACACTCGTAGCAACTAAAGCATTCTTAAAGTTTTTATTTGGACACTTGCAGCACTTAATTAAGGATAGGTTCTTGGTCATGGCCTTGGTTGAAGATACTGAAAAAAGGACACAATATCTTGACTCGTGGATCACATTTTGTTTATTTGAACCAATTTTTACCTAAAGTTAGCTTCAGTAATTTTGTTGTCTAAGTATTGTCTAAGCACATGAAGACCTTATGGTACGTGTCCAAAGGGGTGTTTTTAGACGCTTCCCAACAGAATTCAACCCATTATTCACCCCACTTCGGCCACATCGGCACCATCTGATTGGTTTCACTGATTCACTGGGAGGCTGCCTGCCCCTGGATTTCAAACTGGGCCAATGTAACAGTTTGTCTGAAAACGTTTTCTTTTATTAAGTTCAGTGAAATGTGTTTATGAAAACATCTAAGGCAAAAAATTAGCAATGGAGTTGCTAAATCTGTATAATTTTTGATCAATATCAATTAGCTTAAACATTTTTCTAAAGTTTCCAGAGGCATCGGACCTCGCTTGATGCTCCTTGTTTGCATGAAGTAGCCGAAATCTTAACTTAAAATGCAACATGATGCAACCAGAAAGCATTGCAGGGCGTCTCACATAGACGTTTAATGAGAAACATTGACGTAACAGATCTTGTGGACACGTACCATTAGGCTGCAAACTCAGCTTCCTGGTGTCCTGCCCCTGTTTTGGCCGACCATTGACCCCAACCACCTCCCTGCCAATCTGAAATGTAAGGCTTCATTCTCTAAAATAAACCCAGGCAGCTTTTACATTTACCACCATAATATGCATTTATGAAAGGCTGTTTTCCTCCTTTCTCTCTGTTTCGCTTTTCAGATCTCTCTTTGTTGTCTTCCCTGCCTCCTCTATCAGGCCCACTACGTGTCCTCTGCTGAACCAACTGGCCTGAATCCAATTACCCATCTATCTGCACGAAGGCTTGGGCTTGACTGATCATGTCTGTTATAAAGTATATTGCATTTGTGACCTACAGCAACTCATTTTTTGAGCTTTTCTGCTTTGTGAGGCAGTCGAGGGTAGCGTAACAGGAATGAAAGTTTTGTAACTTAGATTTAAGTGTATGTAGCATAAGTACGTGCATAGTGCTAATTTACAAAATTGGCCTCAGTGGTTGGTTTTTGTGGCCTGGAGTTCCTGAGAAGAGGTGTTTTTTAGGTTGGGTGGCTGTAGCTGTTGCTGTGACCTCATAACCAGAGAGCTGCAGGTTTTAGGAAGGCAGAGGACGACCGGGTGAGAAGAGTAAACAGCCGTAAAATAAACAGGTCAAGTTGCCCTTGAGCAACATGTTGAACTTTAACGAGGACTTTCTGGGGACACTAATGTGAATCAGGGCTCCACAACAAGCAAACTCACCTTCCAAAACAAATAGAAAACTATGAAAGTTTCTTTTAATACCAACAATACAAAGTGGCGAACCCCCAGCGGGCTCTTGAGGACGCCGAATGCATGCCTCCTTCCTCGCTTTGATCGTGGGATTTTCCTTGTGTATGTGAGTGTGTGTGTGGCATCTGTATTACATGCCATCACTTCCTATGATTGTCAGCGCTACATCCTTGTGGTTTCCATGGTTACAGACAGTGCTGGATCCCCACTATGAGGCAGACGGCAGACAGATGAGAGTAACTTCAACCGGTAGTTAGAGCGGAGTCGTGCTGAGAGCCGAGACCCGAGGAATCCTCAACCAAGGGTCTTGTTTTCTGTTGTTTTCTCGTCCTCTGATGTGCGGGACAGACATCAGATCCATCCCACTGTCTCTGCTGAGGTAAAGAAAGGCTGCAATTTAGATGCAATCTTAAGAGTCGTGCAAAACATTTTCCCAACTTTAAGTGGATTCACTTTAAAAAATATATGGGTTTGGCATCATCGGTCGCGTGGTGAGGTTCCATTGTGCAAGAACGCTGGAATGTCTTGAGATATTGTCGATTAGACTCCTCATAAACTATCCAGAGATGTCACACCTGTTGCTGTTTGCAAGTTAAAGGGATTCCAATATGTGCACTGGCATTTCTTTGATTCTCCACCGAAAGGATGACACCTTAGCAACATGTGCAGACAGCTTGTTTCTTTCTATTTGTCCTCGTGAATGCTTTTTTTTCTTACATTCAGGAAGCCTGTTTATTCACTTAAGGTCCAGCTGTTGGGAACGAAGCATTTTATCTTTTTTTGTATATGACATTTAGAAAGTTTGTTGAATAGTCCCTCGGCAGTTGCATGGAAACATAGCTCACCACTCCCATCTTACTGGTTATTTCGCTCTGGTGGACTTTTAACATGTAAAAGGAGAGAGGACAGGTAGGGTTTGACTTATTTTACAGGTCTTTGCCGTCTCTCTCTTGCTTTCTTCATGTCTTCTCTATCTCCTTCATCTATTTTCTGATCTGTGCAGACATCCCTGACAGCACTTTCTTCCTCTTTTACCCCCATATCTTTTTCCTTTGACTTCTCATCTGTCCAGGTACGAGCCCCCCGGGGAGATAAACCAGACACTTTAGAATCACTGCCTTTGATCTAAACTGGATTTGTGTTGTGCAGTAATTGTCCATATAAGAACTGCTACATATCTGCATCTGTGTACTTATAATGCTGGTATAAATACCTTCATCTTCTCACTGCTACTCTGGAGATTTTTCCTTCTTTTTTTCCAATGAGAGCCCCGAGTATGTAATTGTGTGTCAGTGCCCTGTGCCCGGGAGAGCTAAGATGTGGTAGTTTGATATCATTGGCGTTCTTTCATCAGTGAGGTGATTCTCCTGCTATGCGTTTGAACTGCACTGAATCAAAGACAGCTTGTTGTACGGCTGCAGCTGCGGCTGTGGCTGTATCACCTGCACACTGAATCTGCCGGGCCTTTCTTTTCGCTCCATCTTTCTTTCATTTTTACTTTCTTTGTAGCTTTCTGGGCTTTGTTCTTTCTTTCTTTTTTTTTTTTCTTGGTAGCGCGACGTCGAAGCCAAATTTAGTCAGACCGCTCTTTCATCTGTTATCAGCCAGTGTCACACGTAGTACAATTAGCAGTTTAGTACAGCATGTAATCTATCCAGTACTAGCTGTAATGAGCAATTGGCAGTTTTGCAAAATCCCTCTTTGTGTTAATATTCCTCCCCCCCATTACTCAGCAAGCAAACACTGTCTGTAAGCACAAAGAGGGAATTTTGTGCTAACAAGACTGTGGCTTGGAAGATACCCACTGGGTTTGTCGAACTAAGATTTCAGAAGTCTTTTATTAGTTTCAGCTGCACTTTTAGATTGTGTCTGTGCACACAAGAAGTATTGTGGATTTTTGCCCCCCGTCACTTACACTGAAACCACATTAGAAAAACACAGTTATGGTTATGAGTATTATTAAACTTGACTGCAATGATTGCTAAAGCTGTTTAGTCTTCAAATTTGGAAATATTGACTTCCGACTTTCACAGGACATGAAGTTTCTAGCTTCTAGTGTACTGTGCTTATCCAAATATTCCTCTAGTAAAAACAGAGGAATATTGTTTTTACTACCCTGAGAGGTCCTCTTGTCCATGCCCAATGGTTCAGAGCATTTTTGACCACATAAGGGGGATCAACACAAAATTTAGGCAGGCGGTCATAATGTTATGCCTGATCGGTTTATATTAAAATGGTGTTAGGGGTGTGACTATAGCTAGGCCTAGTCTTGGATTTATTGCCCAATAGATTCCATCCATCCATCCATCCATCCATCCATCCATCCATCCATCCATCCATCCATCCATCCATCCATCCATCCATCCATCCATCCATCCATCCATCCATCCATCCATCCAAGCAGAAGCAGATTATGCCAGACATTCCTCTCCCCAGCAACGCTTTCCAGTTCCTCCTAGGGGATCCCAAGATGTTCCCAGGCTGGATGAGATATGTAACCCGTCCAGCGAGTTCTGGGTCTACCTTGGGGTCTTCTCCCAGTTGGAAGCACCCAGAAAACCTCAAAAGGAAGTCGCCCAGGAGGTATCCTAAATTAGATGCCTGAACTACGTGAGCTGGTTCCTTTTGATGTGAAGTTAGAGCAGCTACTCTACTCGAAGCTCTCTCTGGATGTCAGATCTCCTTATTCTATCTTTCAGGCTGAGCAGTGACCCTGTGAAACCCTGTTTAACAAATAGTCCAATGACAACTATACGCCTGGTTTAGGTCGACGGTATCTGTTTGCGTCATGTTTTTCTCCACTTGGACGATGATGAAGATGTAGTTATGCTGAAACATTTTTGCACATTTCAGGCCCTCTTTTGTCCTTTCCAAGTATTTCTCTCTTGTTATCAATAAATCTGGGTTTCTGCCAGTACTGAAGACCACTCAAGCACAAGAGCCCTGTGATTCAAAATCTTTTATCCACTGACAAAGATGACAATTTTCCATAGACATAAGAAAGATACAGATATAAACTAACCCGAAATTGATGTTTCTGAATCAGTTTGATGTTGGAAAAATTTGTTTTTTATGGACAATAAGGCTTACAAAAGTCTTTGCTTCCAGTGACTAATCTCTTGGTGTTGAGCAGCAGGAGAGTCAATCTGTTCTGATAAATATCTTGATTTTCTTGAGTATTTCTGGAATGCAGGAGTTTTATTTGTGCTTGTTTTATTCGTAATTTGGTTAGGAAATGGCTTTCTTCCCATTCTCTTCTGTTTGTTCCACCCTTTCTTACTTTCTTTCTATTTTTAAATGTTCCCCATGTTTTTCTATCTTTAACCAACATTAGATTGTTGTTCTTGAATTGAGATCATAGATATTAGAGGCATGCATGTTGATTTATAAAGATGATTTATGACATCCTCCGCAATTCCTGCCACCCAGACACAAAATATACATTATTTAGAAAGAAGATACAAGAAGAAAAGACTCTTTCTGTGGAGATTTTATACAGCTCTACTCATAGATGCAGCATAAGAATTCAGTAAAAATAGATTGCAAAGGTACGTATAGAAGTCTTAGTGAGAGTAGAGTGACAGCATGCTACAGGGTAAAATTATCTCCAATTAGAATAATAATACAATCCCATGCTCTGGCTTTCCTAGTCTGTACTTTTTGATTGCGTCCTGATTAAAGACTGAGTTTTAAAGCATTCATCTCAGAAACATCGAACTACATGTTGACTACATTGATGTGGCCTGTGTGTGTAATTACGCTGCAATTTCATCATGGTAACGTTGTGATTAAGCCGTGATTTACCGGTTTATTTGTAGCAACATTGTGTAGGGTTTCACAATAGAAACCAACACAATCCAGTGACGGGCTGCGTGGGCGGAGCGCTCATGGGAACCAGAGTGGCTTTTAGCGTCCAGGTCCTCAGGGAGGGCTGGGATTGTGTTGTTGTTGTTGATATACTCACTCCCACAGTTTCAGGGCCAAAACACACACACACACACACACACACACACACACACACACACACACACACACACACACACACACACACACACACATGGAGAAAGTGGACTTCCTGCTTGTGCTCGCATACCATTATCGATGGGCAAAAACTCGTTATAATGTCAACTGTAAGAAACTTAAAAATAGCTTTGTGTTTTGTGTCTTGGAAGCTCACATACCCAAGCACACGCCTCACATGGTTTCATGTTTGTGTTCACATGCCCTGGAGTTCTGATACTGTATGTACAAGCATACACATGCACATAAATGCAACCGAACGCTCGGAAGCTGAACTTCAGAGATGTGGATCAGAGCCAAGAAACACTCAGCAGAGAGACTTTTCCATCATCTTTTTACTTCATTATTTCAGTTCCACAGGGAATATTTTTCGGCTTTATTGACTTCTTTATTTCGTGGATTCCACTACTCCTCTACGTGCCACCTCCTTCTTTCTCTTTATTTAAAATCAGCTGACAACATGCAATAAAACTCTTTTTTTACTGATTAGAAAAAACAGTGTTTCCCAACTTCTTTGGCTTGCTCTTCAAATGAAGCAATATCTATTTGTTACCCCTCACCACAGATTACAGTTGTCCGCACATTACAACCAATTTAACCAACAGGTGATTAAATAATAATAATATTTTAGAGCTAAAATCATATTTTCCCATTGAAAAATATGATATGATATAAATAAAAATGGTAAGATAACATTCAAAAACTGTAAAACAAACAAACAAATGTCAAAAAAGCTGTGAAAATAATAGAAAATACCTGTAAAATAATGATTTTTAACTGATTTGAATACACTAAAAAAAGTGTAATCCTATGGTAAAATGTTGTAAAAGAATGAAATACTGTTTGAAAAAATACTGATTATTTAGAGCTTTGGCCTGTTTTTTTCACAGTTAACATCTAAATTAATACTTTTTTTGCTAGTTATTATCTGTAATTTAAAACAGGAACAATATATAACATAACATATTTTTTTTACTGTGTACGTGGGAGCCTCATTGAAACGGTCAGTGTTGCAACTCTGGGAAATGAGGCTGTGTCATCAGTGACGCACTATCTGCAATAAGTTATGTGAAAATGACTAAACACTCAGCATATTTCTGCATTTTCATTAGTAACTCTTTATTTGATACATGCATAAGGACTGCCTGCTTCAGAGTTACTACCTGCTAGCATGAATCCTTTTCACTAACAACACAGTGATGACCTGGTCGGTTCACAGTAACACAGTTCAGCTGCAGAAACAATTTTTTTGGAAAAGACAAGTGAAAAGCAACAACAGACTGGTTTATATTCTGTGCATGTATCTTTGGTGCTGTGAATTCAACCGACTGTTATCTGTGCAGCTGACCTGTGAGCGATCAATTGTGCATGGAGCTCCGAGGATACAGAACAGCCAGCAGTTTGATGTATTCACTGTTGCTGCATGAGAAAATCATTGACGGATAAATCTATGATGAAACTGATATTAGTTGCAGGCCTACTTTTTTGTGCATCCAGTGTCCTTTGCATCTCTATTTTTTAAAATTTATTGGTGAAAACAATTAGCCCTAAAGCAGATGTTTTTGTTGCATCATTAAAATGTGGGGAATCTAGTGTCACATTTTCTGGCTTGCCTGGTTAAAAAGGGACAAAGGAGGTGAGGATAGGATTTGAGAGTTCACCCTCTGGCAAGGCAGGCTGTTGAGAGTGAAAGAGAGAACGTGACAGTGAGAGAAGGTATCCAAGGTATCCTTCATTTAGGCTGAATCAGGGGAATGCAGGCTACTCTACCCCCAGGCATCAGGATTTATATATAGGCTGTACACCTCAGGATGCCAGCGTTGCCCTCTGGATGCCTCTCTTTTCCTCTACCTCCTATAGATGCAACATACACTTACAGCATATTAATCACACGCTAAAGGGCTGTCAGACTGTTTTCTCATAAGTCACGTTGTAATGGCCCCGCACTCAAAGTCTTCTGTCTTTGTTTTTGCTTGTCTCTGGGAATCCAAAGCCTTCTCTGTTTTTTTTTTGTCAGGATGAAAAGAGATGATGACGGATTGCAAATTAGAAAGAGTAAAAAGAGAAACCATTTTCCAAACAGACAATCTTTTGAGGTGAAGAGATGACAAGCTTCACTTTCTTCTTTCTGTCTTTCTTTCTTTGGGTTCATGTCTCGTCCACGTGGATGTGTTGCTGGCATTGTTGACTGTTTCTAAGGGGGCATGGGATCTAGGGTAGTGAGCAGCTAAGAAGAAAGGTGTTTTTTCTCCTCAAAATGTCAAAGTTCCTCTCCTCCCCTTTCTGTTCCCCTAAGCATGATGGACTTCCTCAATTTCACTCTTTTAAGTCAGAATATCTCCTCTGCTAAAACCCAGAGTCTTAATCCCAAACAGCACAGTGTCACTGCGAAAAGGAAAGTTGAGATGATGGGAAGCTTTTAAAGACTTGGACGAATGACTGATGCTTTTGAAATGAGCAAGTATTTCCCAAAAGAAGATGAAATCTATGGATTTAACTTGACACAAAGGCTCAAGGCTTTTTGAATAGATCATTATAACTAGAAGCTCCCCTCTTGACTTCATAATGAGGCTTTTTGGGAAGCTGCTCTTCACTGAGGGGTGGAGACGGGGTGAGGATCGAAGCCAGTTTCTCAGAGGTTTACTGACTCCTGACTTCAAAGGCCAAAACAGTCACACTGTAACTGCTGCTGCTGCAGGAGCCAAATCCTGAGGGATCAGAAGTGTGTGTTTGTGTGTGTGTGCATTTCCAGTGGTGCGAAAATACACCTCAAGTAAAGCACCACTGAAATCAAAATGTATACAATTGTATAAGCAACTATAGCCTTAGTCCTTATACTATAGCCTTAGTCCTTATAAAAACTATAGAAATAAGTCTACAGAACGAGCTATCAGTATTGATTTTGTGGTTCTTGCTTCATCTGTTGCAAGTGGGTCCTGATTGACATGTGAGTTGGAGACAGATGCAATATAATGCAATAGAAAAAGGAGAAAAACATTCTCACTCAGCCTCACTGACTTGCATTTTTCTGCTTCTTCAAGAACTCGACACATCCTTGACTGTGAGTTTGATTTCAAGCAACCAAATGTGATTTAATTTTTAAACTTACGGTACTCATAAATATGCATGATCTTCACATCTAATACTTGCAGTGTGGTCCGTGAACTTGCGTGGGCGGTTGATGTGGGATCCGTTGACCTTTTCTTGCAGCAAACTGTGCAAACGTAGGTGTCAGTGTGTGTCACTGTGTATCGTACAGTCCATATTATGTCTGCGAGTGTTGGCGTATGTGTGTGTAACAGCAAACAGATGTGAGGCATGGACTTGGAAGACTTGGCAGTTTACCGACAGGATGACTGTGTGTCTGCCTACCCTGTCTGCCTGGAGCTCATGAGCACAGACTGGAAAATTTGGAATCATGGTGCTCAGTCAGTGCCTGTTCATGTTATATGGAAACATACACACACACATTTACATTTATAGTATTTACTGGCAGCTAATAGCAAGAAGAAAGACACCCACATGCCTTCTTGACGTATAGCATTTACTGCCTTCTCAACTTTTATGGGAATATGCACACACACACACACACGCATGCACTTAAGCGCTGTGATATGAGCCAATGACACATCCCAGCGGTATACGGCATGCTCTCATACCGAATGCATGAAGGATTTAAGACAGACCAAGATTTAACTCGGGTGTTGTTTCTTGACCTGTATGCTGCTGCTTAGTGCGTGTGTTGCACCACTCCAGATAAGGCAGGGCTGACAAGGTTTTAGGGCTGTTGGCCTTTCTCTGACCTACCTTACACTGCAGCCACATACTGCAAAGCCTGTCATTCTTCATATTGACTCAGTCGGGTTGATACTGCCTTTTCAAGTTTACCCTACAGTTCTTCTATAGCTGTTTGAGAAGAACTAACTATCACAGTAAGAACTTCGTCAGAGGAATCTATTGAGACTTGAACATTTAATATTGTCATAAGACACTAAAGTTTTTCTTGGATTTAGGGCGTCACAACATTAAAATAAAGCCTAAAAGTTGTGTTTTCTTGGTGGTAAAGGTTGCTTTACTGATCAGTTATATAATACTGCTCTAAGCACTGCTCACGATTACCCGCTTAACCTACTTATTGAGATATATTGTATCCCTCAAATGTCAGCTTATGGGTGTTCCTGCATCAAAGCTTTAAGCGTCACCTTGGCTCTGGTCCCACCTGGCATTAACATGCGTCTGGGGGTGATCTGATCACAAGTACACAGCTCTAAGTACAGGTGTGAATGCACCCATGACGCATTGAGATCCGATCACTCAGATCACATTCGGAGGCGGTCTGCGCTACATATGGACGCTTTCTTTAAGCAGTGTTTACATGAATGTGTGCTGGGCCACATCGTTTGCGGAAGCAGAAGCACAGGTATTTACTTGCACGCAAACTATGTTATATGAACGTGAGACAACAGGCAAAATAGTGATTTCTTCTGGCAGAGTATTCACTGGAAGAACATTGCTGCCTTGCATGGGTTTAAAACAAGAACATATTTAGTCTTTGCAAATGGAAATGATGTACGTGTTTATAGAGCGTGGAAGTGAGATCCCTTAACAAGTACTTACTCGTGATGTATGCTAATACCCTTTGTAAACTGACACACTTAAAGCTCCTACTTGTGATTGAATCACCCAAGATGCATGTTGATGCCCAGTGTGAACAGAGCCGAAGATCAAAAAGTGAAAGTGATGTGATTTAGTTCAGGGCTGCGAATAACCGATCAAGCATTAAAACGTATAATCGACTATTCGGAATATGAATTGCAGAATTACTAAATACCTAATTTGCCATCAGCTTTTAATTTTGGCTTGAGGTTATTTTAGGCATGTGGTAACAATAAAGACAGTAAAGATTCCTGTTGTATACTTTTGCAGTACTAGTGTACGTATGTTTATATAAACTGCTGCTATAATACTGCGGTTTTCAATACCCAGCTTTATCATATTGAAAAGCTGTTAAACCCGCCGGCTGCCGCTTTTTTGTGCACCCCGAATTACCGGCACACAAAGAGATCCGGCAAAGACACGAATAGAACTGATAAAAACTTTATGGATATGGCAGCCGGTAGGTTCCACCAATGCTGGTCAGCATTGAGATAGGCTTCTGTAGTTTCTGTGATTTCTCACAGAGAACGAGATGCTCACTGCCTGTGCTCCATCAACCAAGGCTTAGCAAACATTGTTGATTTGGCAGACCTGCAATTGTTGGATGTTGCTGGTGAGCTTTCCGACCACTACGTCTGTTTTCATCAATACTTCCCAACTGCAAGTACTTTAAAAGACTTCCTCCTCTATGCTTAGGCATGGTGGGGGTCAACTTTGGCCCAGCAGGCTGTGAGATTGAAATACACAGGTGGAAGCTATAGTTATATTTTTGGTTTTTCAGGTTTTATTCTGTACTTCTGTGCTGAGATCAGCAGGGAATTTGGTCAATATTTCCGCAAACTGTGAGAAGGTGATTCATACTTTGATATAATCAAATCAGTCAGTGACACACTACACTCCAGCAGAGCATTCCAAGTCTGTGCAAAAAACACACATGACAACATCATCAACTAATCGACAATTAAATTCTCTGGCAACTAATTTGGTCATCTATTTTTTTTTGTTCGTTGCACCTTAAATGGAGTTCAACACATGTCACAATGCCTCCTGTATTTTCAGATATCTGTACATCTCTCTATCCTGTGGTCCATACAGTCGACAATCTGATCTGAGCGCTATGTTGGAAAATAGGTTAGGAGATCATTAAAATGATTAGGATTCATCCTTTGGCAATAATGATTATCCATACACGTGCCTACAGACCTTTAGACAGATCAGTCTGACTTTCAGGTGAGTTATGGGAGTAACTGCTAAGGTTGCCTCTAGCTGTCAGCCTCAAGCAGAAATTAGAAGAAATCTGGTTCACTCGCTTCTTTCTCCACAACCCGTCCAGTTCTTAATTCAATTAAAACTCCCGTCTCTCACTTTCAGAGCTCTGCTTGGCAGGAACTACCTCCTACTGCATGTTACTTAGTTACCACAGCTCTATTGTAATGCATCTCTCATGTCTTCTGAGCCGAGCTCACTGTGTGTGTGTCTTTTTAGACTTAAAACTAAAGTTGATCAGCTTTAACTGTCTTTTTTCTGTTTACATTATATCTGCACGAGGTGCTTGTTTCCACTTCCTGTCATCTTTTCCTATTTGTAATTCCAAAGCACTGTTTGTCTTCCTCCTCAAAGGTGCCGTGTGAATGAACTTTACTTCTTGGCTCCGGGTTCGTGACTTTACACGGTGCCTTACTGATGATCCACCGACGCTAGTCTATAATTGACATCACTGTTGGCAGGCAGTGTGACAGTGTGTGTAACTCGCCGGGCTATTGGTCAGTGTGTTAGTATGATAAATTGTGACAGTAGTCAGTGTGATGATCCAGGCCTGCAGCCAGTTAGAGCCATAGTAACAGGCCCAGCGTTCCCACTCCGCCTTTGAACTGCTGCTATGCTGCTATAATGAGGGAATGTTCTTTTCTAAGCCTACCCCAAGGGAGGTTGTGTGTGTGTGTGTGTGTTTTTGTCTTTGTGTGTGTGTGTGGCATGGTGAGTCATACATGCTGTAGCCTTTATCCTCTTGACATGCTGGCCCATAACCGGAGGTCTTGTTGTTCTCTTCAGCCTCCAGGTGACAGAAACAAACGAGAAAAAAAAAACGTGTCTGAGTCTTTCTGTATGTGTTAATATGCGTTGCCATCGATGAGATACTTTCCTCATATACAGACTCACATGACATCACCGACTTCGTAAGCTTTGGCCCGCGAGACTGGGCGGCCTGTCAAGAAACTCAGTGTGTGCATGTGTGTGCCCGATGACAGCAGAGGCAGGCAGCCCCCCTTCTCAACTCTCTGTTAAGTCCTGGTTTGACATTATTGGAGTCTAATAAGCCACAGTCAAGTCAGTTCATGTAGTAAATCTTTGTGCCATTGTGCTGCCATATTACAAACAGATGTGCACACGCCGTAGATACACGTAAATGCAGCCTGCAGCTATATTTGGAAGACAGAGAAAACACTCCCAGCCTCTCCGTCTCTTCTTGTGTTTACTCTGAATCTTTGGTGTGACCGAACCCAGCTTTCTAACCTGGTTGGACAAACAAGCTCTTTTCATTGTGTCTTATTATGTTACGCTTCTTTTTCTTGTGTTTTAGTCCCCCGTCTTATTCTATTTTACTGCTGTTCTGTTGCTTCTTGCTTTTAAGCACAGTTTTCCCATCATTAACATCCAACAGTTTACCCAAAAGTGAGTAGTGAATTCAGATTTTCGACAATGAATTGTCATCTTTGTCCAAGAAATGTCTGAAGGCTTTTTCTGCGAAAGGAAACATCCAATCTGCCTAATCTTATGAAAACCAAACAGGTGTGAATTGAAAGTCAAAGCAGCATTTATCACAGCATCGTGGCCAGAAATTGCACTTCAGAGTGGCCAAGTTATACTCAAACCCTCTGAACCTCAAAGCCTGCCAGCAGGTTTGAAAGGCATGCTTTTTTTTAAATCGCCCAAATTACACCATTTATCAGAGGCAGGAACATGAAGAACAGAAAGAAACATTGGATTTTAAACCTTCTTACGTTCACTGAAGTGCACCTTTCCAAATTTAACCACACCTAAGCTTAAAATTGTGATATTGCATCAAAATCGCTTTATTCTACATGTATTGTTTTTAAAAATTTCCAAAAATAAAGCGTTTGCATTAATCAGATTCCTTGAAAAACAAAAAATTCTGCACTCCTTGGTGCAAATGTGAAGCTATTAGTGACTCACCTGTGATCAACAGTCATGTGACAAAAATTCTGAACTTTGTTGAACTGCAGGTTGTATTTACATAGAGTAGTTAGGAGACAAAGTAGAGACAATCATGGGAACAAACTTAAAATATAAGTAGTAAAATATCTATAATGTGGAGGGCCACTTTTTCCCCCAGTATTGGTAACACCTGTGAGCATTCCACATTTTTTCCATTTTTGTGCGACCAATAATCAAAGTAATTCAACTATTGTTTTCTCTTTTTTATGATTTATGGCATTATAACTTTGCTATACTAAAAAAAAAACCAGCTTGGAGTTCAGAGGGTTCAACTTAATTTCCAGTTACTTTATTGTGTTTCTATCTACATACATGGAGAAAAATATGTTTCGTACTGAATTCATGCAGTGGGAAAAGCAGTGTTCAGTAAAGGATGGCTGCTTCTCATTAGGAAAGTCTAGACCTAAACTCTTTGGCTTAGCTGCAGCGGCTCAGCCACATCCCAGTCAGAACCCGTATGCACTTGGTGTGCACTGAGAGTTTAGGGGTAAGAGAATGAATAAAAACCCTTCTGATGTGTGTTGATGCCTCAAACAGATGAAACAAAATGTCAAGTGAGGCAGCAGCGAAACACGAGTACACAAAAGAGGAGAGGGGAGAAGTGAAGAGATACTATCGGTATTTGTCTTTGAGAATCCCAAAGGGGGGTTTGATTCTCCGAGTGGATGAAACTAAAAGAGGTGTTGATTAAGCGATGACAGATGAAAGAATAGTGGAGGGAGAGGGCTTGAGAAGAAGGCAAAGGGTGAAATTTTGAGTGGGGGGGGTGAAGGGAAAGGGCAAGAGGGAGAATTTTTGGGCAAGCGATGGCTGAAAGTAATACGGACCTGAAGGTGTAAACGTGTCTCTGTGTGACGCCCTCACAGACAGCACAAACATGTGCACTCCTGAGATGAAAAGGCAGCCGGACATTTGACCGTGAGCGGCGAGTGGGGTCACATGCACAAACAAGACTCCGAGAATAGACTCTAAACACTAGGGGAGAAAATAACCCAGTAACAGAGGATGTGGCAAGTGTGTGCGTTTGAGAACAGAGTCAGATTTGGGTGTTTTTCATGTGTGTTTGCGCTAATACACTTATTTTTAGGGCTAACTGCGCTTTTAAGTCCAATTGCTTACATCCCCAGCTGTAATGAATCCCTAAAGCTGTTTAATATCTGTTAAATCTTCATGTAATGCCTTAACTGTTCCCACTACATGCGCTAATTTCTGTTTTTTTCTGTCTGCTGAGGTTTCGTACAACCGCAGGTTTAATAGAAAGGCGGGCGAGGAGTTGAGGGGAGTCCAGTTTTATAGTCTTGTTTGTATGTCGGGTTGTAAATACCCCCTAACAGGCTTAAAGTGACAGCTTGTACCACAGTTGCACAGTGTCATGGCTGCTCCTGCTGAAACCAACAGTAAAACACTAAAAGACTGGGCAGGACAGTTTTGTACAGAATGTAGGTTCACCGAAAAACCGAAATTATCAATTTCATTTTGATTTCTGAGTGGATAGAACCCTTGCGCTCGGCCATTCTGGTGTCAGATAAATAGTTGGTGGTCGGTTTATGAGTAAGTCTCATGTAGGAGGAACTCAAAAAAGAATCCTAGAGGATAAAATAACCCACTAATATTAGGGATAAATCAAAAGACTACTTGCATGATGTGCACCAAATTTGCCGTCCCAGCATACATCATGGAAATACTGATTAAAGGTTTGGTAAAGTTTAAGTGTCACATGTGCTGAAAAAGTAGATCTTAACCATCCTGCTTAGTTCAAAGACTGATCTGAGCTGCACCTAATTTTTTATCTTAATCGCCAGATATTTAGGAGGTGCAACAGCAAGATCTCAAAATCCATTCCATCCTGCTTCATGAACCTAAACTTGAATTTGAGATCTTGGATACCCCAAGTCCTTTTAATACATAAATACATGCTTAAAGTTGTCTTATCATACTAAAACTTAATGATTTTTGCACATTTTATGATGTCTGTAAGCATGATTTTTTGCAGAAAGTTAGCTTTTTACTCCTGTTTGGACCACCAAAGGCTGTAAAACATAGTTAACACACAAGTAATTTTCCTATGCCTAATATCTATAATTAACAGTGCTTTCTGCAGAGTGCTTCCTTTCTTAAATGTCAAATACATCTGTTAGGGGTTTTATAATAAGGAGGCAGACTTCTGTGAGTTTTATTACATTAGTAACAACACTAATAGCTAAATAGGATAATAAACACTGTACATTTCTTTGTCTGTGACTTTATTGGCAAATAAAATGAATATGTGCATGGCCCATAAAAAATATAAGAACCTAACATATGTTGTTTTGGGTGATGGCAAAACAATGTTGCTTTCAATAATCACATCCACAAAAGAGTTACCGTTAGGCATTAAGATAACATGGGTGGTTCTGTTAACTAAACCAGACTAAACTAGATTAATGATATCATGACATTTTTGCTCACCTGCTTGACAATTTATGTCTCTGGACCTGACAGAAATGATTTACGTGTTGACAATCATCTTAATATTACTTTTATCCAGACAGTGCACCTACTAGGGACACAAATGCAACTTAACCTCTCAATGTAAGAACTTCATTGGGTGTGGGAACCATTTGCCAGTGCACTATCGTGATTACCTGAGTTATGTTAACACCTAGATTCTCCAATAGCCTTCTATTAAGGTCTGAATCTAAAAATATAAATCTCCATGTCTGACGTATCCAAGCCCTAGTGTCAAGAGTCTTTCCAAAGACGTCTTTCCCCATTGATTTACAGAATATCTAAGTCCCTCCAAAGATACATTTGCAAGGCTGAAAACTGCACACACAGATTCCTTTTGGCATATACATTGCGCCTCACATGAAAGTGTAATCTTGTGGTATTTGTATGTCTTTGAGTGAGACTGGGTTGGTGTGTGTTTTGCCACCTTCGAGATCAGCTTGTGACAATGACTTTGCACTTTTTATTTTTGCAGCAATTGGTTCCATTGGGCTCCAAACAATGACAGTAAAAGTCGAGCTAATGTCAACAATAGACAAGAGTTTAAGTGTTATTTTGGTCAACCAAGAGAGAATTACTTATTAACACATTTTTGTAGCAAAAAAGCAAAATATTGTTTTGCTCGAACTGCTCAAATGTGAATATTTGCTGTATTTCTATTCTTTATATAATTGGAAATAGAATATTTTGAGAGTTGGGCGGTTGTGCTAAAAAAATATCTGGAGATGTCACTCTCCTTTGAATAATCCAGATAATGATCGCTGTCAGTAAAGAAAATAATTATTATTATCCGGAGTCATAATTTAGGTAATGACAGTCTTACCCTCTGACTCAAAGCAATTGGTTGGGACGTTTCGGTTGCAGGGGGGTTGACTAACACAAGGAACACCACAAAGTCCGGATTTAGATGTGGTTTTTGTGCACGTATTCGTGTTGCATGGCGGCGAGATAAGGAGCGGTGAGTCAGTGGCGGGTCGGAACACGATGACCCTCCTCGCCGGCTCGGTGACGATGGGCCATGGCGACAGGGGTTTGCGGTTAGAAACCTTAATCTGCTCCTCATATGACCCTCTGACGGACAGGGACAGCAGTCAAACACACACATGCACACACATACCTACACACATAGACGGCCCTCAGACTAGTTAGTCTGGCTTCAGCCCTCCAGTCTAAACATGCTCTTATATGGATTTCTGTTAAAATCTGGACATCTCTGCTCTTTCCTTCGTTGTAAACACTGCTGCCTACATGTAACTGCCGAGTGAGGACAAACGCGTCGACGAGACGTTATGTTTGGACATTCAGAAGTCGTATTTAGTGGAGTGAGAATGAATGTCTCTTATATGTCTACCTGTGACATGGTATATGCTGTACATCACTGAATAAATGTCTTTTAGACCTCTGGACTACTTTTCTAGGAAAGCCAGAATACTAGCTTTGTTCTGTGACTACAAAGATTTGAACTCTGGACAGCCTTAAGGCCTTTTCTGCAGAATAATAATTAAGTCCTGACTCTGATTTTGTGTAGAAACTAGACTAATCATCCCTTTAGCCTGTTGTTACCACATCCAAGACATAAAAAGAATAGAGAAATTAGTAACAGGAGGAGTTTTTGTGTTTCCTTAAAAGCCGAACAGCCTTGATATGAAGAGCCTCTATTATCTAAGAGCAAATTCTTTCCTAAAAAATGCATTTTTTTTGGGTGAAAACCACTTGATTTATTAGCTGAAGAGCATTTATTAAGAATAAGAATAAGTCTAGACTGAACAGTTGGTGATGCTTCTCATGCTGCAGTTTAGTTTTGGTTTCGCATGTGTTGGTTTTGAGGACAAGATCTCTGAAGTGCCTCTACTGTGGCTGTTTAAGTGGCTTTGTGTTGCTCTACTCTTTGAATGATATCTGTTAGTATAAAAGCACTCTGGTATCTGGGGAATGTCTGAGTCCAGAACTTTCTGGAACAAGCCTCTGACCAGCAGTGGGGTCTGGGAACCGGTCTGGCTCCGCGTCGACTTGTTGTTTCGGTCGCTCTTCCTTTTCGGGCTCCCAGTATGACTGAAAACTCAACACCTCCTAATGAATTGTTGTTCGCCCCTTTTTTATTTGTCGTGTTTGCTATTTATGTCGCCGTCATAAATCTTTGCTGCGTAGTAATCCAATCTGCACCAAGGTCGACTCACCAGATAAAAAATCATGTGACACCAAGCAAGTGTTCCTAATAAATTAACACATCATTGCCACAGCCGCATGTATATTCTACTAAATAGTGTTTGTTCATTGTCCTGAAGCTAATCAAAAACACTGAGGCTAATTGAATAAGTTTTCTCTCTAAAAAGGCCAGTTTGTGGTCTGTAATGCGTTATATTGCATTAAGCTCAGGTTACTCCTGTTATATAAAATGCCCACTTGTGCCCCATTAAAAAGCTTAAATAACTAACCTTCAGCCATCAGTGATATCTAGGCTGAATGCAGAACTGCTTTGGTTTATAAAAAATGCTCAGCTACATTTCTCAGATGAATCATGCTGCAAAAGTGTGGCATTTTGAACAAGTATGCAAAAAGAAACTTTTCTCTCACAGCAGTTCCACGCAGACAGTCCTCCCTGTACACATTTAGTACACTAAACACTGCAGGACAGAATGCAAAAATAGCATATAATATAGGAAACCATAATAATTATGTAAGGCTTCATAAGCAAAACACTGTGCTGCAGGCTACGCTTTCTGAATGCAGTTTTCCTCCTGCTAAATGTAGTGTTATCTAACTTGGATTGGGTTTTATCTTTGGCAATGTGCTCATAGAAATTACATTCCTGTACAGCTAAACTGCATGTATGTTTTGAAAGAAATGTAAGAGCCACAAAGTCTGAGTCGGGAGGTGGAGGCCTGTGGCAGCAACAGGACTTTCACCCAGGAGACTGGGGGGTTCGCTGCCGTCCCGTCTGAGACTGTTATTCTTAGAGTTAAGTTTCATTGTCACTTGTTGTTGACTTTGGTTTTTCACTGGCTGTTTGGTATAGTTTGTGCTTAGTCTGCAACATTGTTTAGGTAGGTGGTCAAAGTAACAGCCACATGAATGCCAGAACCCAAGTTATCCCAGGAGAACATTGCATTGTAACAAGATGAGCGATGATTTTCACATTACCGGTCAGTGGTTTTAATGTTATGGCTAATTGGTGTAATATTGGTTGACGGAAAAGGACAGTAAATAGCAAAGGTATGCTGATTAGAAATGTATTTTTGATATGTCACAAGCAAATGTAATACAGGAGAAAACACGTTTGCCTTAAAACATAATTGAGCATGCAGGTTTGTTACATAGAAATGTAATTTTTAGCAGATAAGGCTGGTCGAACAATTGTTTTATGGAGGAATATTAAGGGACATCGCAGATCCTGGAGGTAAAACAAAATTGTAAAAACTAATGAAATAATGTAAAATGTAAGAACTCTGGTTGAGATAAGTTAGGTTAAGATAGGTTAAGATAAGTTAAGATAAGATAAATTGTATTAATCCCAAAAGAAATTCTTGTGCTAGATATTGTTCAGAAGTTAGATTAAATCATAAAGTTTGAACAGATCTCCAACCAGAACTGCTGGCCATTTAAGAAAATGTTATCTTCATGTTTTGTCCTAAACAAACAGTGCTGTATCTTGATGTTTTTCTACTTTAAAATCCAACATAAAATGGATGAATTTGGTTAGAACATTATCATCAGGGATTTGTGCAACTGTACATTAACAATGCATTAAAACGAGTCTTTCATTAGCAGTGAACATTGGAGTTTGTTGCCGGGTCTTTACATTAATATTAATGCTTTAGATAAGTTGCTGCAGCTCCAAACACACAACTTTTTCCCTTTCCACTTTGTTTCCTCAGGTCAGTGTGGGATTGTGATGTGTGTGTGTCCAGCTGTCTCGTTGGATGTGGCTGGTGTGTGCTGGTTGCCGTTGGGTCTGGGTTGTAGGTGGTAGCAGGAATAAACTGTCGACTGGCTGAATCCAGGTCAGCTGTCTTTGCACATTACATTAGATTTATTTGTGTGTGTCCTTTTTGTCTCCATTGCAAGTGTGTGTGTTTGTGTGTGTGTTTGTGTGTGCTATTGTCTGATTTTTTTGTGACTCCATGTACATTAGCAGCTGCAGCCAAAAGCATGACATCACCCGAAATGTGTTTTTTAAATTAGTGGCAATGCACAGACTGGGGTCATAATGAGCTCCAGGCAAGGCTGGATCAACAGATGTGTGTGCGTGTGCATGTGTAGGTGTGTGCTTATGCATGTTTGTATGCAAGTGTATTACAGAGGTGCGTTTGACTGTGTGTGTTGGTATCTGCAGCCTTGGCTATTTGTGTGTAAACATGCAGAAATGTGTGTGTGTGTGTGCTGCAGGTTTTGATGTTTCCAAGCTGATGCCAGCTTTCATCATCATCGTCTCATGTGGCCTAAAGTGTTGCGTATTTCCGGCCTGTTTTTTTCTGCCCTCTGCAGAGGAACAGCAGGATCTATGTGTGTGTGAGTGTGTGTGTGTGTGTGTGTGTGTGATCAAGACTGTGTGCGTTAGCCTTATAAGGTCAAACCAGGAAACATCTAAGGATAAGAAAAGATGTGAGTCACTGTTTTCCCTCTTCTGCTCAGAAGCACAAAAACATCCTCTTCTCTGCCCTCGGTACCTTCCCTCAGGGGGCTGTGTTGTGTTTATGTGCGTGCGTGTCCCTGTGTCCTGTAGTCACAGGGGTTGCTGTTTTGTTCCTAATGAGGTGCTGAGCTATTCACATGGCCCGCTTCCCCCGAGAGATGTGAAAGGCGCTGGGGGAGCAGCTGGTGCAGCACTGAGGTGTAGAACTGTAGAGGAGCCCCCGTGCCATCTCAGCCTGTAAAACTGTAACTCTACACACAGGAGATTCAACATGATCAGCAGAAACACTTTAGCTTCAGGTTATTGGCTCTGCACTAAAGCTATGTCTCTGTCTGCAGTTTTTAGGTATGTACATGTATATATCCTTGCATGTACATTAAATCTTTAAACAGCACCGACACCAAACATGTCACACATAAGGAGAAGATTGTGGTGATGTTTGATGGTAATGCTGTATAAGAGCTTTAGTGAGAAGTTTCCTACCCTGTACATCTATTATTATGATTGGATGTTGTGCTCCTAAATAGGGATTGACCGCTTATCATGGCCGATATGTGGCATTTTTTAAAATTTTATCAACCAATTGATAATAAATTAATCAGGCCACTTTAAGTCTGATGCAGTCACTCTGTGGTCTCAGCAATGTCTATCTCTAGGGGAAGGACAACCTGCAAAAACTGAACAAGAAGCACAGCCACAAACCAGGGGATAAGCTACATTCGCAGTGCCTAAAGCTATGGTAATGGCTAGAGGCTAAGTTAGGAGGCAGCCACAGATTACCCCAAAACAATGTCTGAAAAACAATAACTAATGATGCTTGAACATATGGTTAGGTTTTTGGTCTCCATAAAACAACCATATCGGTCGATCCCTACTCCTAGTGGATCAACTAGGACCGTTTCTTAGTTGTCGAGAAACACCTTGTTGTTGTTTCTAATAGTTTCCCCCACATACTATAGCTTGGAGCAATAACAATCATTGTTGGCATTTGTGACACTAAAATGTAGAAAAATAATGATTACTGTTGTGAGGACTGGATGATAATTCAGTGTCATTGTTTATTGACTTTCAGTGGAATCTTGTAATCGTGGAGACTGGCATCGGTCATTTTAGTCCTTGTTTGATTTTCTTGCTCAAGTCTTTAAATGTTGCTGAGATAAGAGAAGAAGATATGAGTTGATAAAAATGTTGCCTTTGGTTAAGACCATGCACTCAAAGCAGCAGCCAGTGATATGGTGGAGTTTGTTGTCTCGGACTTCTCTATCTTCTCTACCTGCAGAATGCGATTATGGTCCCACCTTCCAATTCGCAATGATGCTCTCATTTTGTCTCATGTTATAAATCCAGCACCATTTTCTCCCTAAAATCCCAAACTTTTACCAACCATTGGATTGTTCACCCACTAATGAGCAGGATAGAGAGCTGAACACAGTGACACAGGCTAGTTTTATACTAATGATGAAGTGTTGTTGCAGCAGTATATTCCTGTTTAATAGAGTAACTGCAGGTTCAGATATTTGGTGTATGTGTTTGGCTGAGGAGCCAAGGGTCTGATGCAAACATCTGTGGGATTATTACTAAAAGCCTTTAAGTCAGAATGCCACTTCGATGCAATGATACCCTCGCATCTTGTAATTTTGGTTGGCATTGGATAGCTGTCTCCGGCTGGTGCAGAGAGCCATGATGGGACAGGGGTGTGTCTGGATGATGATCAGCCTTCTCCAATCTTGAGTTGCATGTCTGTGGAGAACCTGGTGCTAAATCACTTGTGGATGACCTCATTCATGTCGTTATTTTCAGCCTGGTATCGTAAAAAGGCGTCACTTTGCGTGCTAGTGGAATGCGTTTTTGCATGTGGCGTTTCATTACATACCATGTAGTTGCGATGACTGACCCCAATCCCTTACCCTAACTTTAACCATCTCGCGTGTCAGGAAAAAGACGTAAAATGAAACGAGGAAATCGTAAATTGCGTGGAAATGTCACACGAAATGTGCCAGAAGTGCAATGCTGTTTTATACAACTCCATAATATCATGTTATTATTTTTTAAATGTATTTTTTATTTGAATTATTTTGAAATTTTCATGAAAAAAATTGTTGAACAGACAGAGTTGAATAAATGCATGCTTCTTCCGAAGTCAATAAGTAATCTTGCAAAGTAACTGTGATCTCAGTGTTGACCGAAATAATTGTGATTAGGATTTCTGTCTTAATCAAGCAACCCTACCCAAGCATAAATAAAAGTTTTTTGGATAATTATATTCTTTTAAAGTTCATATCATCCAAAATGATGCTAGAATTGTACAGCAGTCAAAGACAAGACACTAAAGAATGCTGCTCTTTGTAGTGAAACATCATACAAACATTATAAAACCTTGGATCCAGGTCCAAAAAGAACATTACACTTTGTTGCCTGGTAGGTCAGAGTAATAACAGTGTTTCCCTTACATAGGCGTAGCCGTGGCGGTGCGCCACGGCTGAAATTCGACCGCCACGCCTACAAAATGCCGAGAATGATTTTTATTTTATTTTACGGGGACATTGTTAATTTCAATTGAACCTGCGCTGCCGCTTCCCGAAGAAGCAGCGGGAGCCCGAGCTGAAGGGGGCCCCGAGGGACGGCTGATATTGCTCCATATCAGCGACACAACCATAAACCCCCGTAGACACTGCAATGACACGTCGGGGATCTCCCAAATGGGGCCCCATTAGCCGGCATGCATCGACGTGCGGTCCTTGTTGTCTGGGGGGGTGTTTTCAGAGCGGCCCAAGGTATGAGGTGTTCCGGTTAGAGAACAGGCAGCGTGACTTCAGGTTTGGTCTTTATTGCAGGATTTAGGTAAGAACAACAGCAGACAACTTAAAGGGCTGCGGTGACCTGCTTTACTGTAGTTAGCTGGTAGATAGCTGTGGGTCTTTGGTCATTTACACACAGCAATGAAAGGAAATTGCAGCTTAGCTCGGCTTTCGAAGTAAATATAAGTCATGTCTAAACATGCGAACGGGAGAAAACTATGATGCAGTGCTACAGAGGAAAAACGGCACACGAGGTGCGTTCAGGGACATTAAGGAAAAAACAGTAACATTCAATTTACTCTGTAAAATGGGGGAAATACACATAGGCCTACTGAATAAACCGAACAACATTGTACTCAAAATATGAGGGCTTTCTAACAGAAGTATTTACTGTATATCAATCATTCAAATTTGACAGTGTGGTTAACAACTGTCATGTATGCTGTTAAACTCAAAACATGTGTTTATTGGGGGGGGGG
>OMNN01100798.1:0-26502 GCA_900302755.1 Chromis chromis
GAGTCCATCACCCAGAGATGAAGACCAGGATGTGGTTGTATGGCCCAGAATATCAGTCCATGTGCATATGGTTGTAGTCTGCACTTTAAGGAGCCTCTCTGGTGAAAATCAAGTTTTTCATCTTGTTAACATGTCTATATGGTGTGTTTATTTTTTAACATACTGTAAGAGACGTCAAAAGCAAAATAAGCAGTCGACATCATGGCCGAGCATTTTCACCTTAAAGCTGCAATGGACCGTTTACAGTCTCAGAAACACAGATTCTGACTTCCATGGTTTCATGCATAATAAGCGTAAAGAACCAATATTGTCATGTTTCAAGGTGGGGCTTAGAACTGGTCTTCATCTTCTTTAAAATTGGTTTCTGGTTCAAACATGTATAGCAGAATTACTCCACTATGAAGACTTGTCTTTGTGTAGTGGAGGGGTGAGTGGAAACATGTGGACTTTATAGAGCTGCACTTTTGTGAGGAAGCAATAGAGTTATATTTACACCGTTTTAAGGCATAAAGGGTATATTTTCCTGAAAGAAACTTAAATATATGTAATTTTGATACACATAAATGAGTTTGGGGTTTGATCAATGACCATCAATGTGGTCAAAAATGCTCTGAACCATTGGGCATGGACAGGAGGACCTCTCAGGGCGTCCTGTGGGGTCTGGCACCAGGACGTTGGCAGTGGATCCTTTGGGTAATCTGGGTTGTGCAGTGGGGCCTCTGTCAATCAAACTTGTTCCACTGCATCCTGTCCTTGATCAGAATGGGGTCTAGGAAGGTTGGATGTCAAATCAACATCTTGGGCGATTGTCATGTTCCTCAAGATGTTCCTGATTGGTTGATGTTTTTGCCATGGAGTGGGGTGCATTTTCCTGCGGGAGTAGGCCAGTGACATTTGAGATTTCCATTTGCATGAAGGAGTGTGCTTGTTCTGGGACAATGTTTATTTGGGTGTCTAAGTCTCATCAACACAGATGTTAAAATCCAAGGTTTTCCAGCAGAACACCACATAGTACCAATATGAACAATGTTATTCACTTCGCTTGTCAGTGGTCAGAATGTTGTGGCTGATCGGTGTATGAATATATGTGTACTGGTATTGTTGATGATGAAAGGATTGTCTATGAGTCCATTGCACCCTCATAATAACAGTTTTCAGATTTGGCTGTGGAGGCGAGAAACTACATATAATGCAGCTATTAAGTGCAGTGTGGAACTTTTGTTGTTTTGATAAAAGCCTCATGGTCCATTATTGTCATTTTTAGACTTTAATCCATCCATCAATGTTTTTTGATGCTTCATAGCTTTCCTTCATAATACTTATTGTAACCCAGTCAAATCAGTCATTGCCAGCATCCCTACCATTGAGCCATATTTCAAACTTTGGTATACTGCACAGGCAAAATACAAGTCCCATATTCTTGATATATTGTAAATAGTGGAAGATTTACCTCTGAAATGTAACAGCATAAAGTAGTATATAAGTAAAAGGTTTATTAAGTTACTTTTTGCCCAACGTCACAACCCAAATGACCCCTGTTGACCTTCTGATGAGCCCACATGCCCCTGTTGTTGGAACAGTTGCCACTCTAAAGTGACTGTAGTGCAAAACGAACCATAAACCCCAAAACACCTTGACTTTGTGCGGCATTGTGGTGACCCCCTTCTTTGTTTCTGACCCTGCCTTTAACACTATCTGTGTACACCACTTGCCTGGAATGTTTACTTTGAAATCTGAGTTTAAACAGTCAAGCTTCTCCAGTGCTATTTCTTGTGAAGCGCTGTTCAGCATTACAGTGAGGCCCGGCGAGTCGCTATGCTAACTAGCTAATTATTGAACCTGTCAATCACACATCAAAGGCAAAGCCCAGGGGAAGTAAGGAAGGGAGGGGGGCCATGTTCTTATTCTGAGTATCGACTATTGAGATTCATGTGGATTCAAAGCACTCGTGAATGATCTGAAAGTACAGCATGGTGGCTTTCTGCTGTCATGAGCGTCAGCAAAACTTTCTCCTGTTTGATATGCACAATCTTTGAGAAATTAGAAAAGAAACTTTTTTTTTTTTTGCAACTAGGGTAATGATTTGCATGTGCTGTTCTTTTGCAGTGTCCCTCAAGAAACTGAGGATAACAGATTTTTTTTGCAGAGACAGATGATGATATAATAAGGAAACCATATGTCTCTTTTACCACACAGGATAACGTGTCTCTGTTCCGTTTTTTATCTCTGTGTTTTTGTACTGAAAACTCACATTAACATCTCCGTGTGACATTTGATGCTATTGTCCCGCCACATCTGTGTCTGCACAACATGTACCTAACTGCTATTATCACGGACAGTGGCCTGCATTGTGTAGGTGTCAGCCTTTCACTTTCAACACAGTGCGGTAATTGGCAGCCATCAGTGTAAACATCCATCCCATCTCAGGTCAGACAGTGTGATGTGTGTGTATTTCCAGCTCCGTGGTTGTGTTCATAACTCTTCCATTTTGCATTTCTATGATGTCCTGTGTAGCTGGTTTTCAAAGAACAAACAGGGGATGTAGATGTTGACGATGGAACAGGTGTGAGGCCTAATATGGGGTTTTCAGTTATACTAAGAAGCATCTTCGGTGAGCAGACGGCTCAGAGCTTCAAAGCCGGTTTTGTATCCGCCTTACAGCTGAGGAAGAGCTTTGCATTAGTAGATGGCTTATGAAAATCTATACACATGGTTTTGTGGAGTGCTCATTAAAGTTCTGCATATTTTTCTCCACGGGAAGTGTCACAGCAACAACATCCCTTTGTGCTCGGTACATTAGCTTAATGATTAAGTTGTGCGCTTTCAGCTTCCATTAAAGTTAGCTTCAAATGCTGTAAACATGGACTTTTCAAGAGACATGAATAATTGTTGAGCAGAAGCAATCAGCACCAACGCGCTCCCAGAGGCTCAGAACAGTCGGCAGAGCCCCAAGATGCCACCGTAACCCATTATTTCAGCCACAATGGAGTTTGAATTTTGGCAGCTTGTATTGCTCGGTTCTGTGTTCAAACATGGCACAGCAAGTGAAGCCTTTCAGAGTCTGAAAGCTGATGGCTGATAGCTTGTGTTTGGCCTCAGTTCTATTTGCACATGAACTCAGATGTGTTTGGGAGCCTGGGGCCATTGTTTGAAACTGGTGGGAGGGAAGAATGAAATTTGTAGATAGGATTACTTGTCACTGGAAAGTCTGCATTTAGTTTAAATCAGGTTTTTGTTTGGTTGTTTTGGTAAGATTATCACTAAAAAGCAGTGGTCGTAATTTATTTGAAGGCCGGATATTTTTTAACAATAATAGATCTTTACTTTTTTTGGGGAAAGTCGAGAACAGAGACCCTCCCATAGACATAGTCTACACCCATAGTGTTGCATTGTGGGTTGTTTTAGCTAAATGTTTTTAAGCCCCTGAGTCTGTTTTTTGTTTCAAGCCCAAGAGTTTCTGGTGGCCAGTATAACATGTTTTTTAAAGACATAAATTCATGACTATTCCTGCCTATAATGTCACACAAGGAACTGAGCACCTCCTGCTTCTGAAAGTTCAAGTACCAGAGAAGACAGGTGGTTTAAAAAGACAGATTTTTCTTTGTCTCATATTTTGACCAATACCATAGTTTGCTTTACATCTGTTTTTTCATAAATGCTGTCCACTCCATGCTTGTGAATCCATAGACAAGGTGATTAATAGGACATTTACTCCATCCATCCATTTTCCTCCACTTGTTCAGGTTCAGGTCACATTGCTACTCACATAAGCAAAACAGCACAGATGCCCTTTTCCTAGCTACTTACTCCAACTCCTTCAGGGGATCCTGAGCTGTTCATTGGCCAGATGGGACATATAATCCCTTCAGCGTGTTCTGGCTCTGCCCTGGGTTCTCCTCTCAGTTCGACGTGCCTGGAATACCCCGACACAAAGGCATCCAGGGGCCATCTTAATTAGATGCCCGAAACTACCGTCAACTGGCTCCTTTCGATGCAAAAGAGCAGCAGTTCTGCTCCGAGCCACTTTGGGAAGTCCGAGCTTCTCACTCTCTCCCTGCTGGTGAGCGCTTGTATTTGAAAATGTCATTCATTTGGGCGCCGCCTAGAGCCCCTGACCATAGGTGAGGGGTTGAAACATAAATCGAGTGCTAATTCGGTGGATTCGCTTTTAGACTCAGCAGTAAGGGAGAAGAAATAAGCAACGATGGTGTATAAATTAGCATAATGTCGACAACTGTTTCACCTCTAAGCCTGCGTTTTGAGGAATTCTAAAAGTAACCTGAAAAATCTAATTTGAGTTTATTAAAGATTGGAAGTGTACACATTTGTTTGACGGTGAGTGTTGGGGATGTCCCAGTCGCTCTATACAATGTTTGATTCTGTCCCTGCCATTCCACAAACTGTCTTTAATTGAGGCAATCAGCTGCAGCACAAATAGCCTCTCAGGAAATGCAAATGAACTCGCTGTGATGTTAGTTGCTGCCCAGAGATATGGCACAGACAATCTGCAGCTGCTTTGGGTTGACTTTGTGACAGCTCCAGCCAATAAAAACACAAATGGGTGACCTGCCAGTGGGAACACGTCCAAACTGAGGCTGTTAGAACCATCAGTGCCTAACCCTCTAAAACAAAATTACACACTGTTGGCAGCTTGGACTCTCTTGTTCCACTTAGCAGCTTTTCAAACCACACTGTTAAAATAAACATATTGTTGACATTTTGAATTAGGATTATATGTGAATCAATTTTCCTCATGAAGAGGGCTTTTTCAGTCGGGGCAGAGATTTCTATAAAACAGAGTGGCAGCATTGGAAAGTCATTAATTGCAGAAGATACACAGGCCATATGAAGATCAGACAAGATGTGATCAAAAGGTTTACAGTTTGTTCCTGTTATGTGCAGTATGGTCATGAGAATGCAATAGGTGCAATTACAATTTCATTTAGCAGATGCTTTTATCCAAGGCGACGTACATAGGTAGGTAGGCGTTGCAGCATTAAGGACCTTGCCTAAGGGTCCTCACTGGATACTTGCACCCTGACCGGGATTTGAACCACCGATCTCCCATGCCAAGGTCAGGGATGTTAGTCACTGAGCTATCCAGCTGCTATAGTGCAAGCAATAACCCTTGCGCAATAAATCAACATTGGGACCTTTGTTACACATGTTTTTGTGATCACTTGCAGGTTGAAATTTCACCATGAACCTGCAGAAGCATTGTGCTGGTCAACAGGCTCGGGATGACCCAACCTTCATGACTAGGATCAGTCATAGGAGTGCAGGTCTGTGGCTACAACCCAGACACCAAACAGCAGTCATCACAGTGGTAAATGGTGTATACAGCGCCTTTCTACCTTAGTGGTACTCAAAGCGCTTTACAGTGTTTCTCCTTCACCCGTTCCCACACCAATGGCGACAGAGCTGCCATGCAAGATTCTTGCCTGCCATCGGGAGAAACTTGGGGTTCAGTGTCTTGCCCAAGGACACTTCGGCCTGCAACCGCCAACCTTGCAATCAGTGGACAACCCGCTCTACCACCTGAGCCACATAATCCAAGACTAAAGACTGTCACCAAGAGGATGCTCATTGTTGTTTCTGTGCACTGTCAATTTGTGGTTCAGGAAGAAACTGTAAAAACTTAATTCTGATGTAACGTCCTGTAAGATGTCTGAGGGAACAGAACATTTGCCGCTAATGCGGGATCTGTGTTGGGTCCTCCATCGCATCACAACAATCGTGTTGACAACACAAACATTTTTTGGCCGCACCAATACACTCATTGCTCCACACCTGCCCAAAACACTGGATTTGGCTCTTTGCAACATCTTCCCCTTACCCAAAATAAATAAGTTGAAGGGTCACTGCTTTGATGCAGTTTGATCCAGTGGTTGTCACAGATGGTGCTGAACATGCTTACAGAATGGACGTCCAGAGAATATTCCAAGCATACCCTTGAATATGTCTTTACTTTCCTGTAACAGCCATGGAGAAGATGCTGCAACATTAATAAGATGGAATTATTCATATTGGCAATTTAATTACAATTAAATTACAGAATATACAGGAAGCCAAGGCTCAAGTGGTAGAGCAGGTTGTCCACTAATCACAAGGTTGGCGATCTATGTGCCGAAGTGCTCCTCAGTAAGACGCTGAACCCCAAGTTGCCATTGGTTTTGGATGTGTGTGAATGTGAAATACTTTGTAGAACTTAACTAATGTTAAAAGGCATTTTAGTGCTGACTATTATTAATTTATGGACTAAACATTTGCTGCTGTATTCATCAGGCGCCTCCCATTGTGAAGCAGACCAAAGATGTTAAATATATATCTGTTGCGGCTGTGACAGTCACATTAAAGAGCTTCCTGCAGTAAGGGACACAGGAAATGGAACTAATGTTCAATAATTTCCTTGAAATATTTCTGTAATTGAGTCACAGTTATACACAGTCGTGGGCGTATGTGTTACTTATGTATAATGCAGCAGTATTGTATTTAGAGTGTTTCTAAGGCAGCGGTAATATTTTTTGTCTTTTTCTATGTTTTCTAGTGTTTTGGAATCTCTACCGGCCTCCAAATTGTCTTCATGAACACCAGAATTCTGCTGTGTTTAGCTTGAACCTGAGGTACAACGACAGTGCTGACACCGGAGTTTATTATACAGTAAATGCAATGACGACTAAGTGCCTGATTGTTTAATTAGCATTTTCTAAGTCAACGTAGCATTTTGGTAATTAGTATTTTGCTTCATTTTTGTCATAATGTTAATTAGAGACATTAAACCATTTCCTCTAAGGAGTTCCACTCTGCAATTATATAACAGTTCTGTGCTTTGCATATAAAGACGATGATGAGTAATACATTTGTACAGTTCATATGTCTCAAATTGGTTGTCATGCAAACTGGAGCAGCCGATAATTGAACTTAAAGTATGTTTTCTCATTCGGTTAAAGATTCTCTCGATCCATTTGTCTAATTGGGCATCTCCATAAAAGATGATGAGCAGATAAGACAATTTGCTCAAATGGAGGAATGTAACTGTCGCATTGCCTCAGTGACAACTGAATAAATTGATGTGATGTGAATTCGGCTCAGATCTAAATGAAACAAATGTGATTTTGATGTCGGCGTGTCGTGCTGTACTCACAGGGTGTATCTATGTAATGTGATGTGACATATTTGGTAGACACTGTTGCAACAGCAGTTCATCATGTCTGTTGTAATGATACTGTTTAATTCCGCAGGTGAAAGTTACCTGATGTGAATATTCCCCAGCTGTTTCCGAATGATACATGCAGTATCTTAACTTGGAGAAAATTGAGTCCACCTTTCATTAATTCTTCAATTAAACTGCAATAACTTACAGTATATCAGTTGCATTCACAGTAGCAGCTTTCATTCACATCATTCTGACTTTTAATTAAAAAAAACTGTCAGCAATTATTACCTGATAGGATAAGATGATAGTGTGTGTGTATAGTAGCTCTGACAGTGCATGCATGTGTGTGCGTGTCTGTCATTTGCCCTTCTGCCATTACAATTACAGCTGCCTAATGGGAATACCATTTAATAATATACACAAGTAACCTTATAGATTCAATTTAGTGCCTCTTTTACGGCATGCATAACCCCCCCGAAAAAGGAGAGAAGCTAGGGAGAGACAATTTCTGAAAATGTAATCAACAGCCAGACCCATAACTGTGAGGATGTTCACACGTAATGGCATTTCTGACTTCTTTCTCTCGACAAGAAGGAAGAGAAGAAAAAAAAAACAGATTAGTTATTCTGCCAACAAAAGTTTTCAAGTGAGCTCATTACATGGTTTCAGGTTTGTGGAAATATTCCACAGTTTACAGAATAAAAGCTTCCTGTTCTTTCTCTAAAGCCCCTCTGGACTGTGGCCCTTGTCTGATTTTCAGCCAAAACCCAAAACAACACAACAGCAGCAGCAGCAACAACAAAGTCTCGCAGCCATTCATATCAAATTTCCAGGTTATGAATATTATTTGAGAGTCGGCTCGGGTCAGTTAGCAGCGTGGCCATGTTGTTTTTGCTGACACAGGTCCTCATTAGAACCAGTTGCTGATTAAAAAACAAGCCCATCTCGTCATCCTGTTATTCCCCCTCCCTCCTGCGTCTCCCCTTCCTCACTCTGTCCTTCCCTGTGCTGTTGGTTCAGCATCAAAGGGATCAATTTGCATAGAGCGAAAAGGGAGTACTGAGTGCCAACCTTGTTTAGCTAGTCAGTGTTCTGGTGCTGCTTAATGGCTGCTGACAGATGAAAGGAAAACTGCTCCACTACCCAAACCTCATAAGTACAGCCTCTTCTTTTCCAACTGGCACGATAAAAGCTAATTTCCTCAGCAAAAGTGAACATCCTCACAGCTATCTGCAAGTATGCACATAATAATTAGGGGAATGAATGAGAACAATAACAAAAATACTTCAGTCACCGCTTGACCTGCGATAAGCTCATCGCTGTGTAATTTACTGGTGTATGATTCCTGCTTTTATTATCTTGCGTCCGCTATTATGTGCAATTTACTGCTTAAATCAAGAGCTTGATGACCCAACAGAGATCGTTATAATGATAATAAGTAATTCTTCGTTAACATTGTTAGTAGACCACAAATTGCCAACTCACAGGGCTCATTTTGAATGTGTGTGTGTGTGTGTGTGTGTGTGTGTGTGTTTGCGTCTGCATGTCTGAGCAAGTATTCAAGCATGTGTTTACAAGGTTGTTGTATGCCTGCTTTCTATGCATCGCTGCTTTACATCACCTGTAATGAGATTATGGCAGAAGCTAGCGCTACATACGTTGCTCCTTTCCTGACCTTGAGATGCTCTTACCCCGTTTGTGAGGTGTTTTTGTTGAGCACAGGGAATGGGAGGAAGACGGCATTTTATTCAAATGAGCAAGCAGGCTTTGTTTTTTTTTTAAAGTGTTATTCCTCTTTTTGCACATTTGTTTACTGAGGTTTCCACAAAAATATGCCGTAACACAGACACTTAATGCAGGGGCTGAAGGTTAATGATCAGAAAAACATTTTTAAAAGGAGGGAAATTTGTCTTCTGATAACTCCAAAGTTGCCTTTTCTTATATGGTTTGTGTTCTAACTGGCTTTCCTGGACAGCTGTCAGTTGTCTTTAAATGCTGTCAAAACTTCTACTGGCTAACCAAAATTGGTCTCTTTCTAAATGCCAATACCAACAGAAGGCCTCTTTGATGGAGCTTTGTTTCAAAAATTGATGCTACTAATCGTGCTTGTGTGTCTTCATTAGATGAGTGAATTTCGCCATTGTTTTTACCCTCTAAATGTGACACACCCACTGGGGACATCGTGGTTCCGACTTCAGGTTTTGGTACTTTCTAGTTTTCCTCTGAAAACCAGTTTTCCAGTTCAGATTGATTTATTCTCTCTAAATTAGTTTGAGACA
The DNA here is from genome assembly GCA_900302755.1 of Chromis chromis. NCBI lineage: Eukaryota > Metazoa > Chordata > Actinopteri > Pomacentridae > Chromis > Chromis chromis. The sequence goes on from OMNN01100798.1 coordinate 9,436, forward strand.
TCTTTTAACCCTCCTATTACCTGAAGATTTATATATTACCCTATAGCTTTTTTGAAGATTATACAAGTACATGTTATAGTGACCTCAATGCCATCCAAAACAACCAAAACAAATATGTGTAAAATGTTTATATTTCTATATTTATACAGCTAAAACAGTCCCAAAGAACACTGATGTGAACAACATGTATACGGGACACTGAAAACATATCATCATGATAATTTTATGCTTAATCAGTTGTACCCATCAAATTAGGAAAAGTCATGAAATATGAAGAAAAAATAAAAAAGGCAACTATTATTTTTGGACGATAAAAATTGAATGGGGTCAAATTGACCCCAAGGATAATAGGAGGGTTAAAAGAGAAACACATTCAAACAGCTGCAGAGGATCCGTATACGGAGAACTCCTAAACTCCCCAAACCCTCGAGATCTTTCATGGGGTTTCCAAACCCTGATTCTTCCTGCCATGATGGATTCAGTGTATTAATAATAGACAGGGCCACTATTATTCTGGGATATCCAATTTAAAGTGATGAAAAAGTAATACACTGAAGCTAGAGTAGAATGAGAAATGGGAGAAAAGAGATATAAAGGGGATTCTTAGAATGGGGAGATGTGCAGAATATCATATTAGTTCAGTGTAAATTACTCTTGTGTAATTTACTAAGTGCTCACAGTATTGAAAGCCTTGGCTGGACTCCTGGGACCAGAAGCATTAAACTTTATAGATTCATAGGTGAAAGCCTGTGTATGCACAAAAGCGGAAATATGCAATATATGCCAGATTTACGAACTTCTTACTATGAACACATTGTTTATTGTCATACATATCAATCACTGGTGAAATATGCACACATGCTCCAGCATAACGACAACTCCAACAAGTAGCACATTCTGCTGTTTCCGAATCCAATGTCACTACTCATAGCTTTGCAGATTTGCAATAACTACCATCCTTAGCAATTTAATTTGACAAACGCATAATAGTTTGGAACTTAGGAAACATATGGCTTGACTGGGGTGAAGCGGAAATTCTGACATGTCAAGAGATCCATGACAAATGAACAAACTCCATCTGCTAAGGAGGACAATGTGTCACAAGTTTTGTAAAAAGATCCTGAGTTCAGTTTGAGTTGGGATCATTTTATCAAACATAGTTTTTTGCTCTGTTTTACAATGATATCTGCATTTTGTTTGGTTACTGTGTTGTTTACACATCTTCACCATACTAAAGAAAGTCATTTCTTATAAAACAAGTCATTAAAAAATACATTTATAGCTACACACCCGTAATTCTTTCATTTGCTATGACTTGTCAGATGTTTCTTATGAAGTCCTATTTCACCCTAAGAGTATGGAATATTATAAGAAATAATCAAAGATGGACATTTTTTAACAAATCAGTCGTGTCTATATTTGTTTCACAATTGTTAGTGTGGGATTTTTTTTTTTAAAAGAAGCCAAGGGGAGGCAACAAGAGGAAGGAGAAAGTGACAATAAATGATTTCTTCACTTCGAGAGATGTAAGATGATGTCTGAGAAATTAGCCAACAAGGGGGTGTCTCCTACCACATGTATTCACCCCTGTCCCACACTGGGTGGATTAATTGAGCCTATTCATCACAATGACTGGATCAATTTACCCTTTGAGGACACCAGTCCCCTTTATACAAAATTAAGCGAATCAGATTTACCAAACTCCTCCTCTTTACTCCACTCCCTCTCTCCCTTTTCTGCTCCCTTTTCCCTTATCTGTCCTTTCTCTCTGCACCTTTTCTATATTCATTTAAAAGCCTTAGGGGGAGAGAGAGAAGGAGCACAAAGTATGTAAATAAAAAAAGAAGCACTCACTGCCAGAGTGTGATGAGAAATCCACTCCACGCTAATGGAATACAAAGACAACGTCTCCCTAATTTTCAATCCAATTATCTTATGATTAATGCTTTAAGGGGGGATTGTTCTACAATGTGGTCGTCATCCACTTCACCTGATTAAATAGCCAGGGCTTTGCCAAAACAATCACAGGCAGATTTGGTGCTGCTGCGAATGTGACTCAAAATGGGAACTGCGGAGGAGAGAATCAGGCAGATTATAATTACATTGTTATGCAGATTACAGACATTGTCAGAGGTGGATGGTCTGAGTGTGTAGATGCGTGCTGAACCAGCCCCTCCACCTCACTCCAGCCCTTTAGTTTTTTTCTTTTTTCATTCCCCGTAACGATTTATGGAAATCATTCAGATAGTAGCCTCTGGATAATTATCAAAGGCACAATTTTTTTTCTAGCTGTTGCTCATGTTGAACACACATGGGTGAGTGTTCAAAATAATATATACGAATACAACATAATGAACTTTGCTTCTATAATGATTATGTGTTCTACTGGGAAGCAGACCCAGTGTATGTTTTCTCGAGGCCTATCAGTGCTGAAATTGAATTTGCACAGTTGAAACCAAACTTGATTTGATTTGTGTAATAATGAAATCTGATGTTTTGCATCCGGAAGGGCAGATTTGTTGACAAGCTTAACAGCTATGGACTGCCACAAATTTGTAAGTGTGTATGGAGGTGTTTACTACTGCGCGGTTTATGTGTACATGCAATATTTCTGTGGGTATTTCCGGGTATCACAGCGCGCCTGTGAGTGCGTTTATCGTTTTGTGCACACATGACCTTGAGCTGTCTGGATCTTCCTGACACACTAATCTTCAAGCAGTTTTTCAATGCCTTCTCGCCTCAAGCAACAAAACATCATATTGACATGGTGCTATTTCCTATTCTTTGATGCTGTTTTGTCCAGGTGAAGTTGGAAAAGCTGCTCTTAACTTCTTCTTTTTTTAACCCTTTGAACCCCAAAACCTACCAGATGGATATCTTTCCAAAAATAAATAACCAAAATGACATCATTTATCAGAACCAAAGACTGTAAGAATGCATAGAATCAATAGATTTTGAAGTGTCCGATGGTAACTGAACTACTCACCTATGATGTGCTGTTTTGTCAGAAAACAGCAACCAACAACTGTGTAACAAAAAAAATAAAACTTTTCGTGATCAAACAGAGCAGACAGTAGACAAGTATGAAAACAAATTAAATATCAATAGTGTTTAGAGGCACTTTTATTTCTAGTATTTTTAACAAAATGTTGTAGATAAGGATTCCAGTGTTCTTTTATTTCAAATTCGGTAAATAATCATGGAAATGTGATTTATGGAACTACAATGTTGTTATATTGCACTCAAGACAATTTTGAGTTCTCCCTACTTCTAGCCATGGTACTGCTGTCCATAGTGGTGCAGGACTTTACATTGTAAGGAAACATGTGACCACGGTGAGTAAAAATGTGTCAGGAACAAAAAAAATAGTGCCACAAAACTGCTTGAGGTTCAGAGGGTTAATGTTCCGACTCTAATTGTAACAGACAGGATAGATAACAACTGTAGAGTTGATCAATGTGAAATAATAGGTGAGAGGCAATGTTTCCAAGACCTAAGTTGCTTGCCATTGTGGATGAGGTTAGCAATCATCCCACTCAATACATTTCATTCAATACATGTCTGGCTGTCAATACAGCTCCATGCAACTTGAAGTTCAGTCGGACATCGATTCTACCGAGATAATCATCTTGGGAGCCCTCAGATTTACACCATGTGAGGGGGTTGTGGAACCACTGTTCAGGATAATCCACAAAGTTTTTTTTTTTGATTCGTTTTTGATTCTTCAAAGAAAATAATTCACATCAAGGTCTGCGGATTTTCCAGAGTGAGTCGACACATGTTGTTGGATGTCATATTTTGATGCTGTGGCTAAATACCACGAGAAGTAGGAGAGAAAGCATTGCTTGTAATTTGGGTGATCCAACGTTTCAGGGACACTTAAGCCACACACACACTGCTGGTGCCAAATGTCTTGTGGTAATGAGTGAATGTGTGTTGTTTCTCTCTTATAAGTACCTGCAGATACACCAACCACAATTGTGTTGAAACACAGTCGAGACAAATTGGAGCCTACCTGGGCCAACTGAAGTGGAAAAGACAAAATCGCTGAGGAGAAAAAGCAAGAAAACACCCCACTGCAATCAAGAAAAAGTAGCTATTATGTAGTAGGATGTTTGCATGCCTCGGAGCTGTAGTGACGTGTCATTATATGGAGAGAGCACTTAATTCCTGAGCCAGGTCTAGGCAGAAAAAGTAACAAAGAAAATCAAGCTTGGCAAGGGCTGGTGGTGGCTTTAGGGCCTATTTTAACCAGGTTGATATGTTGTTGTTGCTGTATTGGGCTGATACTGTTTGTTTCCCATCAGTTGGCCCTGTCTAACACCTAATTAAGGTTGGTCGAATGCATCTTATTTCTTATAGGACAAGTCAATAGGCAGTAGCACAGATAACACAGCCCATTATGGTGAACCATAAAGATGTGCATTATGAACACTTTAACCATGCATCTTCTACAACCAAAGAGTTTTTGGAAGACACTAAATCTTGGCTGGTTAATTGTGAAATGATGCCTAGTGTGTGTGAAGAATCTTTTCTGGTGTAATAAACTTTAGCTCACTTAAGAATCCACCACTTAAATAAATTAACCCGGCACAAGTGCCTTGATTATGTGACTTTGTGAAACCTTTTTGATGATTAGGCAATAGAAAGGACCTGTCAGCATTTATCCACTCATCCATCACACTGCTCCTGGGTGGACTTTAATGACCTTTCATTCAGTATGGCCCATTGTGACTGAAACATGCACCAGTCCATGAATATTTCATTACAACAAGCTAGAACTTGACCGTGTACTATACAGCCCAACGCACGACTCCTGCTTCTATTTCACTTAAATGTCTGTTATTTATGTGTCACTGATCTTTGAAATAATAATAATAATAAAAAAGATTTAAATAATGATCATGTTAGTTATGGAAGCATAAAACATATGACTGCAGAAAGACAAAAAACAAAAAACCTGCAACCAATTACATCTCATTCAAACGCAGTGTATCAACAGTGTGAATAAAATATATGGCAACACAGTCGTTTAATATGAAACCAATGAGCTCTAATTCATACAAATCAGCTGCCACACAGGAACAGCTGATATTTACTGTCCAGCGCCAAGGCAAGCTGTTACATGAAAGCACCTCTTGGCTGCATTGCAGATATAAAATTCATATTCTGTGGCCGAAGCTTGATCTTCCTCCTTCTCCCTGCAACAGGGCCTGAACAGAATGTAATCATGGGAGAAACAGGGATCAGTCTCTTGCTCTACCTGCCACTCTGTATCTCTTTACTCCGAACCTTTTCTGCAACAAATAAAGGAACGCTTCTAATGTGGGAAGGGTCACTGAAAAGTGGCCATAAAAGTATGCAAATGTCAGACAATTTAGGAGACTGATTTTTATTCTTCCCCTTCTATTCTGACGACGACCATTGTTGCCGTGGTGACAGTTTCAGGGCCATGAATCTTACAGCTCCAAAGCAACTGTCAAACATCTGTTAGCATAACAACAAACATGAGAAAAACACACTGTTCTCTAGGTCACCACCGTACAGTACCATCTGGTTGCAAGCGCCACGAGAAGTATTTTGTGTCTTTCTAGATGCACAATGCATAAGCGAGGATGTCAAAAGAAACGCTTCACCCCCCCCTTGTTCGTCTTTCTGCTGAAATATCACCATCACTTGAGGTTGTTTCTGTCCTAGAGAGCACTCAGCAGTTGCTCAAACAAGCCCTTTTGGCTGTTTTGAGCTCAAGCCAGCTCTGTAATGGGGAGGGAGGAGAATTTGGGGAAAAAAAGAGCAACTGTGCCATACCCGTTCTGATATGTCTATTTCTTTATGTCCCTGTCTTGTGTGTTTCTCAGTATGTACAAGAGAAGGGGAGCAAAAACAAAAAAAAAAGTAAAGAAATAAAATGATTTGTGACTGAACGACTAGGTGGTTGAGCGATCAACCGAGCAATTGAATGAGTAATTCAACAAGAGTGTGAGCCGGGGGACTGATCAGCCGACTGACTGACAGCGAGACAGCTGACTGATTGTCTGAGTGACTGATGTCCAGGTAAAGCTTTACTGGTTCTTAGCATACTAATCATGACATTGCACAGGCAACGAGGGAGGGTGAAAGTGAGAGAAGAGGAGGGGAAAAAGAGAAAGACGGGGGGGGGGAAAGAGGGAGAAATAAACCAGAGATGGAATTGCAGGAGGTGAGCAGAGGAAGCAGCGTAAGGCTTCGCTGGAGTGCAGTTCCAGGTTGTTCCTGATAAGGCTCAAACAGGAAATGACTATATGGAGGCACAGTGTCTCAAGTGGAATACTAAGAGACTCTCTGTCTCTTTCTCCTTCCATAAGTCTTCAGTAGAGGACAGTATGTCACTGAATCCCTAATGCATTTTCTTTATGATTATTACCACAGAACTCAGCTTTGTAATAGTCATATTAAACTGTGTAATTGCTCTAATCATGAAGCCTCACTCTATCCAACACAGAACTCAGCCAGCAGTATGTATTTCAGTGGGAAATAATGGGGCATCATGCAGTAATAGTTATTTATAACACACATTTGAGTTTACATTTAAGGCTGCGTCATAAAAGACCTCGAAGGACAGAGGATGTTTAGATGGATCTTACACTCGAGTAAAAATATTTCTTCTTTCTGTGTCTGTAATGTTTGAGAGGCTTCAAAGGACACGTTTTAAATTCCAGCAGGTCTGCAGAGTAGCCAGCAGGGGGGAGTGCTGATCTCTGCTAAATGTGACAGAAAACACACACACACATACACACAAAATTACATATTTGTTCCACAGCTCATTTTGGAAAAAAGAAGACTACTTAGAGCCATATGATACAGTGTACGCCTTGAACGGAATGTTTTTTTATATACTTCTTGGCCAGTTCTACCACCCACAGGGGAGAGTTTTTGCTGTTCTGAACTGTCACTATCAAACTACACTTACATGAAAGACAAAGTGCCAACATAATTTTACTGAACTGCTGACTGACCATCTTTTCAAACTGGCAACAGTGACATGCACATGTCCATTGACAATCTTTTTTTTTTTTTGTCAAAGTGCAATGTCAAAGTGGGAAATCTGGGTTTCTGCAACCCAACCAATGATAGTATAGTTTTACTTATGCATATGTGCAATGAACACACAAAATAAATGAACATTTGTATGCAGTATGGTAAATCAACATCTCTCCACAGCACACACTATTTGCTAAAGATTTATGAGCAGCTAAAACAAAATTAGTGATTCTAAAAAAACACCACTGCCTTATGGCATATCTGCATGAAAAGCCATTTTGGCTATATTTTTCTTTCATCCATCTCACACGATGTACCCATTTTAATCAGTCCAACTGTCTACAATTGTGCTGTAAAAGTTTGCGCCAGAAAGAGGAACACAACACAGACTCTTCTAATTAATTTCACACCTAATCTTATATTAAAATAAAGACTGAAATGCTCAGAAGTACAATCCAACTCACATGTTCATTTCATTTCAAGCAAAAATTTACTGAGCTTGACTCTGACAAGCTCTGAAGTTCAGGATTAGACCTTTTAGCTTTAAATCCCTAAGTGAAGGTAGCATCTGAGCTCAAAGGTAGGACACTGATTGCACCTTGAGTGCAGAAGAAAAACACACACTGCAAGAACTCACTGCCCTTTCATTGGCAACGCAGTTGTTTGTTTACAATCAATGTGACTAAAAGCGCACTGATTATGTGGCTGAAAATAAATGAATTCTTTAAATAACCACTCTCTCTTTCTCAACTTAGAGAACTTTATTTTCTAGGAAACATAATTTATCATCAGATCGCTTGAAAACAGCTTGCTTACAGAGAAATCACAACACTGCAGGTCTCCGGCTTATTCGGGGAGTCGAGGGAGAGGTTGCACGCTCAGTTAGCCGAGAAGCTAAACTACGCTAAGCAAGGTTAGGCAAACAATGGCAGGGCTAAGCACTGGTGTCTGAGCTGGCTTTTTCAGTTGCAGTAGCTGGACAGGTCATAGATGGTGCAGGGCCGGACACAGCACTGCTCCACAATGTTTGGCTTCACAAACATCTCCATCGCATCCGTAAAGGCCAATTCTGGGGGTGATTCTGCTCTGCCTGCCTTTGGTGGAAGGAATCCTGATGGGACAGACAGTTAAGGGCAAAAGTCATCATGCTGGTTTAAAGTTAGCACACACAAAGCTTGGAGGGATTGAACTGAAGCCAGGGTCGTGGGATAAAATGCTCTAAAATATGCTATCTTGAATTGCTGCTTAGTTCGTGGTTATTGTGGGGTGTACAGAGAATTGAAGCGTAATGTGATACTGTAAGTGTTAAGTGTTCGGTTGTTGGTAGTCTTACGCTGCACTCGGTCGTTGTTGCTCCTGGGGTTGAAGGAAAAGCCATTTTCCCAACAGACCAAGTAAAGGGCATCGACCAGGTGAGCGCCACACAGGTGCTGTGCGGAAATGGCTTGGGAGCCTGGGCACGACATGACCAGTAACACCAGCAGGGCGGCAGTATGTAGCCAGAGCGCTGCCATAATAGAGCACAGCTGGACACACAAACATTTTTTAATGAGGAAATAGCAGCAGGAAAGCTATCTACATGTAGATCAAAAATAATAACAAGAAGGGGGATTGCTTTAGGAAAAATCAAGAAGGGAAAAAGATAAGGGGAGTGGGTAAGGAAGATAATTCAAAGTGGATGGAAGGATCAACAAGAGGGAGAAAAAAGGAGAAGCAGGTGGTGGAGGTTTACTAAGTAGAGTCAGAAATGCAGAACATGTAGAGCTGTATAAATGGGATGAAGATGGCAATAAATTATAGGAGAAGAAGAAAAAGACGGAAACAGGCTCACCTACAAAGTTGGAAGAGTAGGAGATGGATGAAGTGTAGAGGATCAGTATTAGGGCTTCTGCGAGCAAGCTGGTGTGACGCTGAACTGAGGGCCCCCTCTCCATTAATACTCCCACCACCACCTGGACACGCCTGCTGTTGTGTATGTGTGTAGGCTGATAAGTTGATGTTTAAGTTGCCAGTCAGCAGATGTTACGTGACAGTTTAGTTCTGATCGACTGGTTTGTCGGACACACTTTGCAGCACTTAGTAAAACAAACCGAGCTAATGATCCAACATGATCTGATCACCTCTTACTGAAAAATACTCATCGCCTTCCAGCCTTTCTGTTGAGCAGCAGGCCACCAGTATCCCAATGTATTATTCAAGACAGGCACACGGCCACGGAGGGCGTTTGTTCTAAACCACACAATTTGAAAGAATACTTTTTTGTCCTATTTCCAAGCACCAGTGCAAAGAAGCTGCAATTTTATCACAATTTTATGAAAATTGCTCTCGATGAATCCAACTATCCTAGCAACAGTACCTCAAATAAGTCCTCTGTTTTGCATTTCAAATTATGCAGCAGGTGCACGTTGCCCTTCAGCCTCAGAGAAAAATTTATTCCCATGTTTTAGAAACTGACACCTTTAAACTACAAATGATCTCCTAAAATATATAATGTTTGCACTTACTTAACATATTTACTTTAAATGGGTAGAAGTCAGTGGACAGTAAAATATTACACTCATATGTGTGTGGAATCATTCATTCCAAAAGCACGGTAATTAAAATGCACCACACTATACTCTTTCCTGGGAGGCTTGTTCCAAGATTTTGCGAGTCTGGCTGCAGGCATCTGCTCTCAGTCGGAGCATTATTGAAGCTGGCCATTTGTGTTGGCCGATAAGGCCTGGCACACAGTTAGTGTAACCATTCATCACAAAGATGCTGGATGGGATTGGAAAGGACAGGGCTCTGAGCAGACCAGTCAAGTTCTTGCACACCAAACTTGGAAAACCATTTCTTTATTAACCTTGGGCATACTATATGCAAATCAGCATACAGTGTGCTGTGGATCATTTGGCAGAGCAGGTTGTTCCCTAATCGCAAAGTTAGCGATTTGATCCCTGGCCCCTTAACGTGCCGAAATGTCCCTAGGGCAAGACAAGACAACCCCAAGACGCCCCCGATGGTAACAAAGCACCTTGCATGGCAGCTCTGCCAAAACTGGTATGTGAATGGGGGACTGGGAAACAAACACAGAGTAAACCACTTTATAGAACTTAGCTAAGGTTAAAAGGTGTATGGATCACTTAACCATATGGATTAACTTGTAGTTCATACAGAGAGGGAAGGTTTCTTCATTTTACCTGGACAAAATAAATTCACTATATTGTGGCAGAGACACCTTTGGCTCACTGTGTAACTCTTGACATTATCCTTTACCATCAAGACACTGTGGTGTGTCTGGAGAGTTTTATCAATACAACGCATGGCAAGCACGGCACTGTAATAATACTAAAGACACCCAATGCTGTGGCAAATATTGGCTGGGAATACCTGCATCTCAAATCAATTTTCCGTTAATAAGCTGTTCTAGTAGTTCTCGTAAACTGGTGAGACACTTTTATCAAAAGACTGCAAAATGGAGGAGTCAATAGCAAGGGCAAGCAAGGGACTGAATTATGTTGGGGAATTAGATTGCTATAGGCTTGAGGAAATACATAATCACTCTTGATCTAATAATACCTGAGTTAACTATGACAAATTGGGATTAGGGTATTGTTATTATCTACAGAGGTGGTAATTATATCTGTCCAAGACCTTGAAAGGCTCCATTAAAATGTGATGTAAAGACAGTACCTACAGTATATAGTGGTGTGCAGTGAAGGGTGATAGCAGAACAACTGTGTAGTTTCAGTGGTCTTTTGAGTGGCAGGGATCCATCACACTGGTTAGCTGATGGCACAGAGCATGATGGTCCCTTCAAGCTTTCAGTTGGCAGCAAGCAGCGAACAGGTTTTTTTTTTTTTATGATTCAGGCAGGAAAAGTTTTTGGCAGGATATTGCCGGGGAAATCAGCTTCTGGGTCACATTGTGAGGTGTGTCATGACATACGCAGCCTAGCTCACAATATTCCCATTTTCACCTGTTTTGAAAAAGAAAAAGAAACACTCACATGTACCCTTTATTCTTTTCTGTTTGCTCCTGGCCTCAAATAGCAAGAAAAACCTCCCTGTCTCGTTATTTTAGAGAGGTATTCCAGGTTGTATTGCAGGTAGTGATCAGTAATCCATGTGGGCTGGATCAGTTCCACGTCAGTTCCTTTGCAGAGGCAGGATTTAAAGGCTACTTGACCTGATCTCTTTTTTCTTACTGATCCTACTGAACTTGCTGCCCACCTGCAGCAACTTGGAGAGTGCAGAGAAGTAAGTAAGTAATGGTGAGATTAAAATGGCACTTATAAAATCTTGGTGCCACTTCAGCTTCTGCCTACAACCTGAATGGAAACCTATTTTTTTTGGCTCTCTGACTCAATCATGTATGAGAATTGACTGAGGCAGTATAGATGGAGCCCATGCAGGCTTAACTCAATTTAATGAAGCAAATTTTAATATGCCACAGGATCCCTTCACTTGCAACATACATACCACCCTTTTCCTCCAAGGATCTGTGGTCTAATCTACCAATGGGAAATACCAAAATTTTTTCCACTAATCCCACCTCTGTTTACACAAGATATTCCAATCCCAATCAATATAGCACTTGCCTGATCTCAGACAGAATTGGCAACTTGTTGCACTGTGTTCATCTTCAGACATTTTCTCCACTCTAACTTTCGTGGGGGAAGGGATTCAATTTTCCCTAACCAAGAGACCAACATATTTTCTGAAGTTAACGTGATTTTAAGTTAAATGGCTTCTTATGTGTATCCATCCCAACATACTGGTTTTGCTGGGGTTTCAAGTGTAGAGCAGGGTGAAGCGAAAACTATATTGTCGAGAGATATTGAGAATACATGCAGTCTATGTAAAATAAGTATGCTAACCCAAGGGGCCATAATAAATGCGAGAATTTGTATTATTCAGCATCTAAATGCTGCTCCTCCATCTTCTTCTACTGTTGTCATGATTCTTCCTTGGTTCTATCACAGAGCTCAACAATGCTTGATAACAGCGTTAGTCCAGCCAATGGCACTGATTGGCAAATCATTAGCCCTCACATGGTGCGCATTGCTTGATCAACCAAGACACTGCTGTTTAATATCACAATGCCAGACAAATCATTGAACTGAGTGGAGTGTACAGATTGAAAGGTCATGACCCAGGCACCTGTGCTCCTTTCATCTGAAGCAACTAAGTAGATGTTCTGCACATATTGTATGTGTTCTTTTTCTATTTTACAATTACCACCTGTTCAACCATTGATGCACACATACACACCAAAACTAGTAGAATGATCATTCCTTTCTTGTGTCTGACCATTGCGGGCCATTTAAGGATTTACTATCTTGCTGAAGAACTCTTTGACATGTTCATGCCGGGGGTTGAACCATCAACCCTGGTCTACCTCCTGAGCAACAACAGTTGCACATTATGTTCCGCATTCCTCATAGAGATGGAAGATTAATAACCTTGCTGAGGGCATTTCTACATTCTCTTGCAGTACATTCTATTGTGGTAAAGCAAATTTGGCTAAGGGTGACTGCTGTGAAGAGTTAGGACAGAGAAGCCCTCTTTGGAGCCTCTATCTTAATTTCAACACAATCCATTTAATTGCTCAAGGGATAACAAGCTGCGCTGACATCCAGTCCCCCAGCCTGCAGAGGTATGGCTCACACAGTATCAGCTGATCTGCACCCACATGTGCTTGTGTGTGGACTATTTATGTCCCCTAGGAATACTGAAGATCAAGACAAAACTGTTCCCTAAATGCCTTATTCCTGTTCTTAACTGAAAAAGTAGAAATGAATATGAAAGCATTATATTCTACAGTTTAGTGATAAGAACAAAGGCACATATTAATGGATTTATTATCTCAACCACAGAAATTCATATTTTAGCCTATGGAGTCTTGTGTGAGTGTGTGTGCATTTGTGTAAGGAAGACACAATACATACAAGAGATAACACAGGCTGGAACATCTTTACTTTTTATTATGCAACTCAGACAAGATTTAAAAATCTTACTTCAATGGCTATATACATATATATATATACACACCGATCAGGCATAACATTATGACCACCTGCCTAATATTGTGTTGGTCCCCCTTATGTGGTCAAAAATGCTCTGAACCATTGGGCATGGACAAGAGGACCTCTCAGGGTGTCCTATGGGGTCTGGCACCAGGACGTTGGCAGTGGATCCTTTGGGTACTCTGATTGACAGAGGCCCCACTGCACAAGCCAAACTTGTTCCACTGCATCCTGTTGATGCTTGATCAGAATGGAGTCTAGGAAGTTTGGAGGTCAAATCAACATCTTGGGCCATTGTCATGTTCCTCAAGATGTTCCTGATTGGTTGATGTTGTTGCCATGTGGTGGGGTACATTTTCCTATCCATTTCCCAAAGAAGTTCAAGTTACAGTTAGATAAAAAATAGGTTTAGCAATTACAACTTTTTAATATGTAGCCTCCTTTTTTCAGGAGACCAAAAGCAATTGGACAGTTGCCTCAAAACCAGTTTCATGCACATGTGTGGGCTTTTCCTGACGTATTTCTTCATCAGTTACTCCGTTTAAAGGTGTGGGTTTGACTCCAAGTGTGGTATTTGGAAGCTGTTGCTGTGAACTCACAATACTTGGTCAAAGGAGCTCTCAATCCAAGTGAAACAGGACATCTTTTGGCTCCAAAAGTAACACAAATCCATCAGAGACATAGTGGGAACATTAGGATTCGCCAAATCAACAGCTTGGTATCTTCTGAGAAAACAAAGAACGCACTGGCGAGCTCAGCAACATCAAAAGACTTGGACGACTATAAAAGAACACATTGGTTGATGAGGAAAACACCTTAACAACATCCAGCCAAGTGAAGGCCACTCTCCAGGAGGTCGGCATATCATTATCTAAGTTTACTACAAAGGGAGGACTTTCACCACAAGGTGCAAACCAATCATAACCTCAAGAACAGCAAGGCCAGATCAGACTTTACTACAAAACATCTAAAAAAAATAAACCCTCCCTAGTTATGGAACAACATTCTTTGGACCTTCTTTAAAAACTAAGATCAACCTGTACCAGAATGACAAGATGAGTAAAGACGAACAAAGGCCTGGAATGGCTCACGGTCCAAAGCATAAAATGCTGCGTGTAAAACACAGTGGGGGCAGTGTGTTGACATAGGCATGCATGGCTGCCAATCGAAATGGGTCACTGGTGTTTATTGACAACGTGACAGAAGACAGAAGAAGATGAATTGTGATGGGTCTATGGGGATATACTGTCTGCTTAGATCCAGCCAAGTGCTACAAAACTGATTGAATGGCACTTGACACAGTACAGATGGATAATGACCCCAAACATAGGAATATTCTGCAATCGCTGAGTCAGTCACCTGATGTCAACCTGAGCGAGCATGCATCTTACTTGCTGAAGACAAAACTGAAGGCAGAAAGACCCACGAACTACTGAAGATGGCTGCAGTAAAGGCCTGGTAAAGCATCAGAAAGGAGAAAACCCATTCTTTGGTGATGTCCATGGATTCCCGACTTCCGGAAATCAAAGTATTCTTAGCAAACTATTAAAAAGTTTGATGTTTTTTAATGATTCTGTTAATTACCTCTGCCAAGCGCGAAGCGGAGGTTATGTTTTTGCCGGCGTTTGTCTGTTTGTCTGTTTGTCTGTTAGCAAGATAACTTGAAAAGTTATCAACACATTTTCATGAACTTTTCAGGAAATGTTGATAATGGGCCAAGGAACAGATGATTATGGTGCTCCCCCTCCCCCCACATCCCCTCAGACCAGCCCTAATGGGTGGACATGAGCTGCTTGGCGGATGTCTGCGCTCTCCGAGTGCTTTTCTAGTTTACTCTGGTATATAAGTAAAATAGAAGACTGATATAATATGGCTGCAATTCCTTGATGTCTCATATCTTTGCTAAACCTCTTGAATTAAAGATACAACTCTACTTCAGTTGCATCTTGACTCTTTCATTTCAGATCTATTGCGGGGGTGTACAGAGAAAAAAATAATTATAAAAATTGAGTCACTGTCCAAATATTTCCCAGAACTAACTGTATGTCTGTGCTTTTAAATGAAACCGTGACAAACAAACGGCTGCAGTCACAGAGTGGGGTAGAGTAGAGTGCAACACCAGTGCAATTTCTATGTCACCAAGATGCTCCAACTGAAAAGTGCCATCACAGAACATTTCAATTTAACATGGACCAACCTGCTGTGTGAACCCACAAACACGTCTGAGAGCTACCAAAGTGTTTGCGGTTGTAGGAAATGACTTTTGGAGACATTTAGTGGCTATAAAAAAAAAAAATGAAATGAATTGGACAAGGTACGGAACAGCTTTGAGTGAAAAATGAAAAGTACGGTATATTTGCAGAGGATTTCAGACTAAAATGTAAAATACGGAATTAAATAAGGACAATTATTCCCCTGTCTGCCAGGGTACTGTGGCGTAAATATTAAGCGGATGTTCAGATGTCAGACTGAAAGTAAATCATGTCAAGCCTTTCCAATTTATGACTCCTGGTGTTGGGACTGACTGAATTCCCTGAGAAATGCAATGAAATATGTAAGCTACTCTTGTCAAAATGTCTTCAAGCACTAGATGGGATAAATTTCTCAGGTAGCAGGAGGCTCTTTCTCACGTCATGTATAATTCTCTGCGGACTGGGGGTGGAGTGAGTTTGCTGCAGCCACCATCGCTTGTCAAGACACTCAAGAGGCTATTTGTTATTCCTGGTCTGTGAGAGGGGCTGACATTTCCCCATTGGCA
This sequence comes from Chromis chromis, assembly GCA_900302755.1. Classification (NCBI taxonomy): domain Eukaryota; kingdom Metazoa; phylum Chordata; class Actinopteri; family Pomacentridae; genus Chromis; species Chromis chromis. The sequence goes on from OMNN01100798.1 coordinate 25,224, forward strand.
GTTGAAGCACATCTAGCGGTGCCCTCTGCCCCCTTCATCTCCTGTGGTTTGCTCAGCTGAAATGGGACGGAGCTCGCGGGGGCTTATAGAAATTCACTGGGGAACTCCGGCAGGATCGCGTCCAGGGGTTTTCTGACAGATGTGCGATGATATGGCGGGTCTATGATCGCCTCCGGAGACTGGCGGATCACCTTATTACATACATTTACACAAGAAATGGAAGCATGAAGATAATATTTGAAGCCAGCAGGCGAGTTAAAAACTTTTCCACGTCTCCATTCTATGCATGGACAGAAGCGGAAGAAATTAAATATTACGGTCCTTCCACTGCTTGGACACGAACATATGGATTTATGCTTTTGTGACTTTATTACCGATTTGGAATGTTCTCCAATGGGCTGATCTAGTTCCTATCATTAGAACAGATTTTATTGTTTTATGGAATATCAGTTTTCAATCCATATTCTGCTTAGTTAACTCTTTAAGACCTGAGCCTCAAAATGTCCGCCTGGTCTTTTTTTCTTATTTTGACTACAAAAAGGTAAGAAAATGTCCTGTGAGTGCTTGTGCCCATTTTTTCATTGCGATTTACAGACAATATGGTGTCATTACGGTAATTTTACGGTAATTTTATCCAGCGGAATCCTTGGGGGGGCACAAATTAAATTACCGTAATGACTCCATATTGGCTGTAAAGCGCAATGACGTTGCACTTTACAGCCAATATGGTGTCATTACGGTAATTTTACGGTAATTTCATACAGTGGATTCCTGGGGGGGCACGAATTAAATTACCGTAATGACACCATATTGGCTGTAAAAAGCAACGCCTCAGCTTTGAGAAACTGTTGGATTTTTTTCCGATAGCACAAACGGTGACATTTACGGTATTCCAAAGTGCGCTAGCCCAAACGTGTCCCCGATGACGCACTAGGACTTAAAGGGTTAAACACATAACAAATCTGATTCACTGTTTGAAAGCACTCTTAGTTTGGTTTTGTCTTTAACAATTCCAAACCAGATCTAAACAGAACAAGCATAATTCATAGCAGTCTCAAAAACCGATAGTGTGGCGTGGTGTTTAGGAAGTTCTTCACAGGAAATTTCAAAGGCAAAAGAATACGGTATAAAAGTCAGAGGATATTAAGTTAAACTAAAATCAAAATAAGTTCGAAGATTCTGTCAAAATCCACATGGCATCAATCAGACTGCTCCTTTCAGTAAGTCCTCAGTGTTGAAACTCAGCACAGAAGTTTCAGCTTTGCCCTGCAGTCTGCAC
>OMNN01100799.1:0-10248 GCA_900302755.1 Chromis chromis
GTGAAATTTCAACAATATCATGCCTCAGTTTATCATTTACACATGTGCATTACAACTTACAATCAGAGTGTATCTACAAAGGCACAAAACATTTAGTCACAGGCATCTTGGAACTGAACAATATAGTATTTTACTTTATGATCAACTTGTCAAGATCTAGAAATTATTTTAAATTTACAGTTTTGAAAATTAACAATTTGCAGTTAATGTCTTCCCTGTAATTTTTACACACCGCGGGCCGGATTGGACCCTCTGGCGGGCCGGTTTTGGCCCCCGGGCCATATGTTTGACACCCCTGGGTAACATCATTATTGTATTGTGTGGATGTTGTCTGACAGGTCAACTTAAGGCCCTCTCTACACCTACATGGGGAGTATTTCAAATGTTTTGACCTTTCATCCACATACAAACACAGTTGTAGAGAACAGAGCTTTTGGAAAACTTCTTCTGAGAAACTGGAGTGTTGGTTTGGGACATCAGTGTGGGCTGTTATTGCCTTTGCTTACATGAGGTGATTTTATGCAATGCTGGATGTGGTCATATAGTACCAGTGCTAATCTGACTAACAGGACTTTTAACATGTTTACACTTTAATCTAGAGTATTTCACTATATTGAGGAACAGAGGCAACAAAATCAGTCAACACTTATGATTGGATTGTCTGACACCTGAATGAGTATAAAATGGGGACTTAGTATAAAGCCATAAGCCAGCCGTCATCCCCCAGCTGCTGATAAAATCTTCTATTTCTAATAAATAGGGATGCTGTCTGTCAAAATTAACATACATCCAGGTTGATGACAGCAGCTCTGTTGTGTGTTTAAATGTACTGTCATTAAAAATGATCGAAAACTCAGTTGATCCCATATTTTATAGAAGCAGAAACTAATGTTGTGCACCTGAACACCTAGCAATGACACAAAATGATGATGATTAGTAGTAGCCCTAAATGTTAATAGTTAAATAGTCGTTGTGCATTTTAAACAAGGTCTACAGCGTGGTACGTTTTCAGTACAGCAGAGTAAAACAAAAGAAATGCATGCATTAACGTTTTAGTTATTTATTGAATTACATTTCCATCCAGATGTTTTTACACACTCATTAAAAAAAGTTTTTATGCTCGGCTGAGGTGGAAAACTTGGCGTTTTGATCAAAGAAAACAGATCTGATGTGTGTGAAGCGGCAAGGCAACTGTTGCCTTCTTCATATTATTACATGAAACAAATGTTATATCAGTCTTTTTTAGTGTTTTAGTGGTTTGATAACACCAGCTGGAGAAACGGTACCAGCTCCTAATATTCACAGATCAGTAGTGGATGGAAACTTAGCTGCTGAGGGACTCACCTGCTCCACGTTGTATCCATGTTTCTCTTTGGCGATAGCGATGTATTCATCCACTGTGGAGAGACACACACTCTGTTAGTTCACTGTGATCTGAGGACCTGATAGAGGACTACAGCCGTGTCAAAACAGCCACAGAAGACTGACTGAATCTTCTTAGTCAGACAGTCAAGTTATCTTACGTTTGGAGTCGACGATGGTGTGATACGGAGACCAAACCAGCATCCCTCCACTGTCTTTATCTGTGTACTTGGTGGAACCTGAACATATACACAGAAAAACAACACAAATAATTCAATTTGATTACAGAGTAATGCTGCTCCTGAACCATGAATGACCTGTTTCTATGTCAGAGACTGTTTACAGAAAGGTATTTCTAATTGGAACTATTTTAATATTATTTTAGTTATTTAACTTAAGACAGTCACAGCTTTTGGTGATAACTATCTCTTATGCCATTTAAAACATATATAATAGATACATGATTGAAGCAAAGGCCATCCTTGCCTTAGACTGTATAGCAGTTAATATTTGGACGGTGTCTCATGAGGTAATGATCCATCGCTTGTTTTACACAATAGTGTTGCTCACTTGTTGAATATGGAAGAAACTTGACTTCCCAGGATAAAATCTGAGTATCTTATGCAAATAAACATGATTTTTGGGGGGGCAGTGGTGGCGCAACAGGTTAAGCACCTGGGCTACTGATCAGGAAGGTCAGAGGATCGAACCCCCACTGTGGGCCCTTGAGCAAGACCCTTAATCCCTGACTGCTCCCCGGGCGCTGCACCATGGCAGCCCACTGCTCCTAGTATGTATAGTTAAGGTTAACTTTGAATAGGATGGGTCAATGCAGAGAAGGGATTTCCCTAAGGGGATCAATAAAGGTTAGATTGTTATTATTATTATTATTATTATGAAGAGCTGAATCAAAATGAATTCATTCTGGACTGAGATGACAAGGATTTGAACCAGGTGATCTGTGCTGATATCCAGCCATAATGTACACAGTAATTTGTTCCACAGGAGCAAAGGCAAGTTTGATCTTCCACAATAAGATGTCCTGCTCAGCATAGCTGTTAGTCATGATTTATTAAAAATACATCAAGATTGTAGGAGATCCCTAAAAATCCCTAACATCAAAGAAACACTTCAAATTGAAATTCCTCATACTCACTGCTGTTATCAAGTATTTTTTTTAAACTTCAAAATATTGCACTCAGATCAGTCGGTTTTTAAGTTTTTAGTTAATCAGTCAATCACAAGAAAATGAAATGCTGACTATCTTTTCAAGCAAAATGTCAAACCTTTGTTGTTATCAGTATCTTGAATGTGTCTATTCAGATTTTCTAATCATTGTGTGTCCAGTGTTTTGGACTTTTGTTGGACAGAACAAGATGTCTTTTTTGGTTTCTGGGATGTTTTTAGGCTCGTTTTCCCAACTCTGTGACATTTCATAGACAAAACAGTTCGAGATAACCGTTACCTGATGTTGAAAATGAATGTTGCTTATTTGAAAGTTGTTTGAAAGTATTATTATTGTTTCAAATGTCGGGAGGGTAAATAAAACATCAGTGTAAATAAACCATCCGCACTATCATCTCATTAAATTCGTTAATGTCACAAGTTATGAGAGGAGTTGAGGTAGCCTCGGTTCGTGCTGGAGGTTTTCTCTTTAGATTATTACACAGTCATAGTCGTTATTACCGCTTCACACACTGAGTGACAAGCTGAGTTCAACTGTCCTCTACAGCTGCAGACACAGTTTGAATCCACCGACATGAAGCTCCGAGAGCAGTTAGTCTGTTACTGTACATGAACCGAGGCTACCACCGTCCGTCACTCCGGTACAAACCAGTAAAACCAGCAGAACCTTACCGGGTTCAAACTCTGGGATGTTGGCCTGATAATCGGCTCCAACCCGCATCCCCACATCTGGAAAACACAAACAACAAACACAGGAGACGCTTTATTTAAACAGTCCCGTTTAGACGCGGACACAGGCAGCGATAAGAGGCTGTTCGAGGCTATACTCACCGTGTTCGTCGTCGCTGCCGCTTTCGTCAGAAAAATGTCCGTTAGAAGCGTTGGACGGACTCTTGGTGCCGTTTGAGCGACCTTTGCCTAAATACTCCGAGCCTTTATCCATCATCCCCGGCATCTCCGCGCTCTGATTCCCGGTTTTTAGCTGCTGGGTCGGAACATAAAATGTCAGCAGGAGCTGGACGGTTTTCTACTGCAGTTCTCCGCCTCACCGCAGCTCCGTCCGTGGCGCTGTAGCGCTCCGCTCCTCGCTCACGCCGTGTTTACACGATCACTTCATGCTGGAACACGTCGGTGATAACAACGGCGCAGTCTCCTCTGGATTCTCTACAGGTTTATTTTTTTAATCTTTCCTCTGAGGCAGATGCTTGCCTCCTTACAGCTGTGCCTGAGAAGGGTCTATCCGCCGCGGCGGAAGGCTTTTTACGCACCGTGAGGCAGTAGTGCGACTCCTACTGCTGCGGACCGTGTGGCAGCGCAGCAGATCCTTCCGCCGTCACAAACTGATAAACTAAAATAAAAATAAATAGAAAACAACAATAAACCTGAGGTTTACCAACAACAAAACTATAGAATAAAATAAATCAAACCAAAACTGAGTCTAGAATATCTGAAAAGTGTAAATATCACCGATAAATTAAATTATAAATGTCATATTTTCACATAAATATATGTTACAGGTATTTCTCATATTGAATGTGATCACAAAGTGACATTATATGTACCAGCACTGACTTAATATTGATGATAATTCCGGCTGTTATTTTGTTGTTTTTTTTCACCTTGTTTATCAGTGGCTCTTCTGCACTAACTCTGCCACACCAGCAGAGGGAGACATCACACAACAATCTGACCACTGGCAGCAGAACAAGCTCACACTGTGTTCTAGCTGCTGTCCTGGCTATAGAAAGTCCTGTTATACAGCAAGGGAATGGCTGGACTTACTTCTTACAGATTTTCAAACCCCCCTCACTTTCCTATCAGTTAATCTACTCTTATTCATGTAAATTCACTTCAGTTTAATTCAGATTACCTTCACTGCTATAACTGTTAAAGTGCATGCCACCAAAACAACATAGCTATTTTATGCATATTATCATTATATAGATGAAGGGTATATAATTCTTAAATCCATAAAACATGTGTCATGGTTAAAACTGGAAAGTGGGCAGCAATCTCTGCTAACTGTCTTGGGACTTCAGACTTCCATGTGTTCCAAAGTCAATATCCTCGGGGTCTACAAAATTGGACAAATTACAGATTTGTCTGACATTGGAGCCAGCTGTTTCAGGTCCTCCATCTTCCTGATCTAATCTAGTTTAAACACCTTGACTGTAAAATGGATGGTTGCATTTGTTGTTCTAGCAAATTGCTTCATTTTTTAATCTATGTCCAGTAATAACACAAAGAAACCTTAGGCACAGTCGTATTATTCATTGTAAAAGTACTGTAAAGATGCAATGAATGAATAATTCTAATTATAAAAATAGTTGGCAATAATTTTCAGATTGTTTAGCCTGAAATGTAAAAAAAAAAAAAACAGTGAACAGTTAAATATTTAATGTGTGGTATTGTCTGAGCAACAGTCTGAACCTAAAGATGCTGAGTTTACTATCACAGAAGAGAAGGAAAACTAGTACATATGACGCTTGTGCTAGTGAATATTTAAATTTCCTTTTGTTTATAAAAATGACTCAAACTATTCATCAATTATCCAAACAATAAGTTGTGTAATAATGCCGGTGTTGGAGTTCTGTTTGGTTCCTGTGTGCCTGGGGAAATAATGAAATGGACATGTAGAGGTCAATAGGAGACCAAAAACAAATATTTGCCCCGGGGCCCCTCAGGAAGGGTTAGTCCAGCCATGTACAGGACAGTGGACATGAATATAACTCAAGTTTTTACGCCTAAAGCTACGTAAAGTTACATTTGAAAAGCTCCATGGATTTTCCAAAGTATCACCCACATGACTTCTGGAAGCACAAGTTGCTAATCAGGTTTTAAAATGTATGTTTGTGATTCTTGAAGTATCACCAGTGAAATGTATTTCATCTCTGTTGCAGAGGTGTGACAAGAAACTCAGGCTCCAGGAAAGATTTCAGCTTTGTGTGTATTGTTCATATTGTGGATTGCTGCCTCTGTAATTTAATGCATCTGCTTCGTTGTGTGACAGTTAGTTTGTGATAGTTTGAATAAATACAAATAAAGTAAAGCCCACGCACAAAAGCTGAGGCCTAAAGACTGCACATAACTGCAGAGGCCACCGTAAGGTCCTCATTATTTCAGTCTAAGGTCTCTACAGGTGCAGTTAGTAGTTCATTACAACAAATTCCAAACAATTAGTGGGTCTGAAATGAAAACAAGAAGTTTTAAGTTGATTAAAAATGACTTAATAACATCTGTGTACTTACATTAAAGTAGCTATAATTCATATTTTTAGATTATCAATGGATAAAACAACTACTTTTATGTGAGAAGTGTTGTTCAGGATGTTGAACTCACAGATAATTTGTACCTGACTCTACTGTTCCTCTCAGACTTGCGGACTTTACAGCATTACAGCATGTTATTCACCACTGTACAGCATTTCTTTAAATAAAAAAAGTTATTTATGAGAGAAAATAAAGCTCTACCTTTGATGGCTCGCCTCTGTTCCCAGAGAGACAACACTGTAAGTTCACCCAGTTTATTGAACAATGGATTTGTACCACTGACTGTCTGCATACCATTTCTATTTTGTGGAGCTGTTGCTGCTCTGACAGAGGGTAAAACAAGTGAATCATGCAGCTCAGCTAATAAACTTGGTCCTAAAAGACATCTGTCCTGTCTGACAGCTTGCTGTTCATCCACTGTGATACATATGATGGAAAGTATATGTATCACAGTGGATGAACCCACGTTCACCAAAGTTGTCATTTCCTTACTCCTGAAAATGTATGAAAGGGCACTACCTACTTCCTTTGTTTAATTGCCTGCAAAAAAAGCTGAATTCTGGCTTCAGAGAAACACCCTACTGTGGATCTTTTTAAAGGAACTGTTGATTATATATGCTCCATGGAAGAGATGGTCCACTCTTTGTCAGCAGAGAGGAAATGGGACTGGACAGACACTGTTAGGGTTTCCCTCTCTCTTGCTCTCTTACTTGTATTTGGCATCAATCCTTAAATTCCTATGAAATAATATTTGATATCTGAATGACGATAGCTGTCTACCTGTCTCTGAAGTTTGCTGACAGCAAGCAAGACCTCACCTGTTTGCACATTAAACTTGGTGTTTTCAAAAATAAAAATGAGGAAAATAAGTTTACCAATGTGTGCAGATCTAAATTACCCTCAAAAGAAAATGTACTCATCATAAAGTTACTATAACATTTGAAATGCCAGTGTGATGATGCATTCTGAGGTGTTGGCACCTGAATTAAACTTACCTTTAGACACACTAGCTGTTTCCATATCACAGTAACACAGTCTTCAACTGTCTTGTTTAGTCTAATCAACTAAAGATATTCACTTTACTGTTGCATAAAGAAAACAGATATAACCAGCAGTCTTATGGTTCACTGAATGGACACAGGTCCAAGGCCCCGTGACCCTTTGGGCCTCTTGGGCAACATACCCAAAGTATCTTTTTAATATCTGGCTTCACTAAACCAAACAACTGTAGTCACTCTAAGTTGGTTCATCACTCATTAAGCAGTGTTAAATGAATAAAACAGACTAAAAGCAACACGGCTACTGCAGTCAAAGTCAGAAAGGAAAGATGGCAAAAACATGTCGCCTGTGGAAGTTAATAGGCTAATCAATATCTCTGCCTCATATAGGGCACAATCTGACTGTAATTACAATTGTGTTGCATAGATGTAGGTTTCTTATTGATCATCATGCAACACAAGAGTGTATGAGAAAAAAAAAACAGCTGGATAGCTCAGTGACTAACAACCCAGACCTTGGCATGGGAGATTGGTGGTTCAAATCCCAGTCAGGGCACAGGTATCCAGTGGGGACCCTTAGGCAAGGTCTGTAATGCTGCCCTGTCTGCCTACCTATGTACATCGCTTTGGATTAAAGTGCTAAATGAAATTGTAGTCCCATTATGCTACTCACAAAGAAAAAAATATTTGGAGAATAAATAATCCAGTAGCCCAATGGAAATTAAAAATTTTTCATGGTGATGTGGAGAAAGAATTCAGTAATGTCACATTCAGTTTCATTCTATTAGTGTTTAAGACACTTTTAGCCTTATTCTTTCAACCTTGGCAGTGTCAATCTTGGGATCACGTAAAGAACAACTATAAAACCATCATTCAAAACAGTAAGTAGGCTTTCTGCAAATCTCAAAAGGTCAGCCCATACAAGGCTTTAGTGCTTTATCAATCCCTTTTTAGGATTATATTGGAATAAAAATGTTTAATTTTGAAATCGCTTTCACAGACCCTCTCACTATTTGTGCACCAGTATCCTCTAAGGGGGACACCATTTTCCAAGAGAACTGATTTATGAAGCAGTTTAAGAGTTCAGCATCAGTTACCATGATGATGTACCCGGTAAGTTGTAGCCCTTAAGACCCAGAGGTAAACCTGAAGCCCCCCTTACTAACCCTAAACCCTGCTTTGTAGTCCAGACCTCAGCTCTTCACCTGCAGCATATCCCAGAAAGAGACACAACATGTTTACTAAGAGGGAGATGTGTTTTTTGTTTGTTTGTTTGGCCTTTATACAGGTGCCTACTCTCCATACATCAAAGCCTCATAGTTTAAAGAGCTGATGTTGTGCCAAAAGGTGGTCCTCTGCCAGAAACTGATTACCACTCAGTCTACATACAAATGTTGGCATTTCTGCTTTAAAATGTGCGGAGTGAGCCTTTAATTAGCAGCATAGTGATGTCATGATGTATGTCCCGGCTATATGTTTCTCTCTCTCCTCCGCAGCTCGCTCTACCAGCCCGCCTACTGTCGCTCCTCTCGCGGCTCGTGCTGCAACCATCTGCCAATCGCGAGCCTACTGAGAGAGAGAGAGAGAGCACGAGCCGCTACTCTACGGCGCGCGGGGCTCGTGCATATCGTCAGATATGTGAGCGACGTGAAGAAGCGGAGAGCCTCGCGCTGCACGACCACGGCAGGATGGCGGGAGGACGGCGGGGTCTCGTGGCCCCTCAGAACACGTTCCTGGAGAACATCGTTCGCCGGTCCAACGGTAAGACGCGGCCCGGTTCTGTCCGGTTCTCACACCTGGATTTAAACGGTGCCGGTGTGTGTTTGCTGTGTGGAATGTCTGGTGGCCCGGTTCGGTTGTTTCTCCATCAGCAGCTCAGCTTTTAGGAGAACCTGCTCAGGTGTAGCTCATTATGGCATCTTCACTGGAATGCATTCATTAGGCACAACTTAGTACATGTCAGGACACAGGACGAACATTATAGCACGAGGAGCCGAATAACTGGACATTTTAGAGGAAAGAGTAGCTAAATAATGTTATTATAATAATGTAATAATTGTATTCTATTTTATATATATTTATATATTTAGTACTGGGAAACAAAAGGTCCAATGGGGCAACAATTGTTCAAATATTTTACAGAAAATTTAACTGCAGCTATTTTGATAGTAGAACAACAGACAGCCTAGTCTTAAGACATGATGTTTGCTGTTCATCCGTCCACTCTGTTCTCCTGAACAAGATATCTCTTGAACATTTTGAACTTGGCACAGACGTTTACTTGGACTCAAAAATGAACTGATTAGATTTTGGTAATCAAAGGCAATACAATCTCCCACCAAAATGTCCACACTGCAAAACGTATTACTTTCTTATTAAAGTATGTGAAATTATGAGATGCCTTCCTTTTTTGGCCGGTTCTTTACCATTGGCCTGTGTCCACGTCTTGTGACTAGGAAGTTTCACATCACATGACTTGTGAGTTTCTTTGAGTTAAGACCAAACACAGGATTTGGACCCTGGAGACTGTTCAAAAGTTTGACTCCCAATGTAGTACCGCTCTTTTTTTGTATCATACTTACCATTCTTTGTTGTGTTTTTAGCTGTTGTTTACTTTAGTTTTCAGTCACTGTTTGCTTTGGTTTAAATGAAAAAACTACTTGGTTAAATGTTTGCTTCAAACCTACCTGGTAAGATTTGGGAAAAGATCACGGCTTTGGTTGACATACTACGGAAGCCCTAAAAGGTCATGAGTCAGGGTTCCTACAGGGTCTTAAAAAGTCTTAAAAGCATTGAATTTATGAAATTGGAAATAATACCTTAAAAAGTCTTGAAAAAGTCTTGAATTTTGATATCTGGGTCTTAAGTTTTCTCCTTGCAACATTACTTGAAAGTTTTATTTGTCAACCACGGTTAATTTTAATCAAGTGACGGGGCGGAAACAATAATTAGAACGCAACGCAGCCAAACACCACTCTTACAATGGAAAATAAGGTATCTCGGAGCTTTTCAAGAGCATGTTTCCTGATTCCGACATCAAACTCAAACTCACAGATTTTGTTTTTCTTTGCCGGTAGGGCTGCGAAATGGGTATTAATTTTTTTTAAATGGTCTTAAAAAGGTCTTTAAAAAGTCTTAAATTTAACTTGTAGAAACCTGTAGGAACCCTGTGAGTGAACATCATTTTTTCGCTCTGTTTTCTCATTATAACCAGGGTTAAAGTGGGCCAGAGCTCAGAGATCAGGGCTCCGCCACCTCGGCTCCCCAGAGCTCAGCTCCACCACCGTAAATTATTCAATAATAATAATAATGAAGCATTGGTTTTATATAGCACTTTTCTAGACACTCAAAGACGCTTTACATTGCATTATTCATTCCCTCCATACTCGATGGTGCTAAGCTACGTATGTAGCCACAGCTGCCCTGGGGTAGAC
>OMNN01100800.1:4162-18984 GCA_900302755.1 Chromis chromis
GTGAACCCACCATGAATTAATTAATAACACTAATTGAACACAGTGAACATTTGTCCTGTACTGATCCTACTGGATATAGAAATGCTGTCCTAGTAGATACCAGTTTGTCTTAATCACATTTGCTTTGGATGAAGGTCATAGAATGGAGGCCACAGAAGTCTTTGTCATGGTGCCCCTTTGTTAGCTAAACTCCCACAAAGGGCTTTGCTTACCAACATGAACTACCTGTAGTCTGAGTGACGCCTCCTCTGGTCTCTACAGTATTAAACAGTAAGAGGCTCCACCTGGTGGAACAACCAGGTACTACAACTAATCTACAATACATTTTTTCTTTCTAACACTACATTTACCCTCTAACGCTACATTTCAATGGTTCATAATCTGCAGCAAAATCAATTCATGATTGATTGATTGAACACAAACAGACATTTATCCTGTGCTGTTAAAGCTATTTTAATCAACAGACACATGAATTGGGTCACAAAGCTGCTCTGAGCTCTGGATAGAGGTCATTAAGCATCATAGAAGTCTTTGTCATGATGCCCATTGCTAGCTAAACCTCTGCTTACCAACATGAACTGCCTGTAGTCTGAGTGACGCCTCCTCTGGTCTCTACAGTATTAAACATTAAGAGTCTCCACCTGGTGGAACAACCAGGTACTGCAGCTAATCTACAATACCTGAAGTGTGTGTTATCAAGGAAAAAGGTATCAGATTCGGACTTGGTATCAGCAGATATTAAAACCAGGGCAAAAAAAAGGAAACAGAACAATGGAAGTTTGTTATGTTAGTCTATATGGTGAATTTGTCGTTGTCGACATTGACAGGGCAGAAAAATGGAACTGGTCCTTTTCCAGTCCAATCTTTGTTGAGACAGAACAGCAGTCTCTGGAGTTGGTGCTTTTTAATCTACAGGGATGGTTCTTGTGATTGGAACTTCCACAAAGCTTCAGACCGCTAGTTCCTGCAGGAGAAAACGTCCTAAAGCTAACTACTAGCTCTTAGCTTGGTGAGGCCAGACTTGATGCCACACCTCCACCCTGCTGAACACACTCTGGTAGCGTGAGACGGCAGCGTCCTTTTCCGAGATATTTCATCTTCACTTTGTGTTTGTCTTTGTGGTCATTTTGGAACTTCATTGTCACATTTTGATAATTTCTGTGTCATTTTTGGTTCTTTTACAACTTTTTTTTAAGGGTGTTTTGATTATTTCCATCCTCCGTGGTCGTTTGACTTCCTGTTTTGGTGATTTTGCGTCACTTTTCTGTCACATTTGGGTGATTTTATAACTTTTCTGTTTGTTTCATGTCATGACTTGGTAACTGTACATCTTTCTGAGGCAGTTTTGCATTTGTGTCATTTTGTGTCATATTTTGGTTATTTTGCACGTTTTTGTAGACGTTTTGTGTCTTTGTGGTCGTTTTGCATCACATTTGGTCTTTTTACATCTTTTTGTGTCACACTTTGTGGTTATTTCTGTCATATTGTGAGGCCAGACTTGATGCCACACCTCCACGCTCTGATCGCTGCTGAACACACTCTGGTAGCGTGAGACGGCGGCGTCCATTTCCCAGACATTTCATCTTCACTTCGGGGGATCCGTCGTGTTTATATTCAGTCTGTGTTCAGCCCAGAAACTCTGCAGCTGCTTAATGCAAAGTCCCACTGCACATAAACACCGTCGGGTCTCTGCAGTCAGATTTAAAGGGCAGGCAGTTATACTCATGTTTGCACATATGCACAATGAGCGGGAGGCAGTGAAAGAAAGGGAGTCACATTACTTTGACTCCATACATGAAGTATGCTGCCTTTACCTCTTGATGTCCCCCCTGAGGCGGCACTCTGCCTTCAGTCAGCTCAGCATTCATCCGACCCTCCCTGAAATGAAGCCGAGGGCAGGCTGCTGGATTTACTGTACCTTCAAACACACATGGAGCTGATTTAGCCCGAGCCGTTCACAAAACCCCCAAACGTCTAATTCTTCCTGCAGCCTGTCAAACACATCTCAGATTGTGCTCTCTGCAGGAGACTCTGCCGTCACCTCAAATTTATTTCGATAAAATCAGAGCAGTTTGTCGCAGATGGAGCGTCTTCAGATGACCAGAAAGCAACCAAAGATGAGTTTCAGACCAGAGTTTATGTGTGTCTGAGCTGCTAATGAGCGTTTTAGATTTTTGAATCAAATGTCAGATCCTTCTCCGGCTGATGCTGTTCGTCATCTTACAGGTTCTGTGAAGAAGCATCTCTTAATGCATGTTCATCCATCAGGACAACAACTCGCTGAATCTTCCACTGATTTTCCAGATGTTTTTGGTTTGTTACAAACTCCAGATGTGGATCAGAGACACAGGAGACTTGTTAAATAAAAACATGCAGGTTTTCATAATAAAAATACTTCATCTTTCGCAGATAGAAGCAGTTATAGTTCTATAATATGATATTTAAGACCGACTATTACCTCTTTTTACTGTATTGGAAAATGACTTCTATTTGAGCCTTCATGAGTTTGTTTTATCTTTTCTAGTCAGTGTTTTTCCTGTAAATGACTTTCAACAAAAACAAACCTTTACTAAGGAGACTCTGACTTTGATCAGGGCTGCATGGTGACTCAGTGGTTAGCACCGTCGCCTCACAGCTAGAAGATCCCCGGTTCGCGTCCCTGTTAGGACGCCTGGGATCTTTCTGAGTGGAGTTTGCATGTTCTCCCTGTGCAGCATGGGTTTTCACCAGGTTCTCCAGCTTCCTCCCACAGTCCAAAGACATGCTGAGGTTAACTGTTTATTCTAAATTGTCCGTAGGTGTGAATGAGAGTGTGTTTGGTTGTCTGTCTCTATGTGTGGCCCTGCGATGGACTGGAGACCTGTCCGGGTGTCCACTGCCTTCGCCCGAGTCGGCTGGGATAGACTCCAGCCCCCCAAGACCCTACAGAGGATTAAGCGGTGTACAGATAACGGATGGATGGATGACTTTGATCAACAGGAGCTTCAATCCAGTTTGTTGCTTCCAGCTGTTTGGGGGTTTTCCCTTTGAGTTTATTAAACCATCAGGATCCACACGAGAGAGAACGGCTGCATTAACTACATTAATGACAGAAAAAGTAGAATTTGAGAAGAAGAATCTCTTACAGGAGTGTTTTCTAGAGCCAACAAATCCCATGTCTGTGGGCGGCTGTGGTTCAGGTGGTAGAGCAGGTTGTCCACTGATGTCAAGGTTGGCGGTTCGATCCCCGGTTCCACTCCACATGCCGAAGTGTCCTTGGGCAAGACACTGAACCCGAAGTTGCTCCCAATGGCAGATTAGCACCTTGCATGGAAGCTCTGTTGTCATTGGTGTGTGAATGGGTGAATGAGAAACGCATTGTAAAGCGCTTTGAGTACCACTAAGGTAGAAAGGCGCTATATAAGTGCAGACCATTTACCATTTACCATTTACACATAGGTTAAAAACACCTGCTGTGCTGAGAATTTGGCAATATTTACATGTAAAATATTCATTCAGAAAGAAAGTTAGGAGTGATAGAAAGTCCTAGTCTCACACACTCATTCACGTCTCTGTCAGCTACCACGCATTCTGCTGTTTTGCTCCAGGTTGTCAATCACAGACACAGAGAAGGTCTTCTTCCTAAAGGGGGCATGGACAGGAGCAGATCAGCTGTATTTGAAGCTACAGATACTGATACAGCCCATGTGAAACAGGACTAAAACCAGAAGTTAAACAATCATAGTGAAGTGAACCATTTTTGCAGTATTTTGAACTGACATGTGATAATGTCATGGGTATGCTGAAAAGGGTTACGATGTTGGACCTTTAAAGGGTTCTCAGGTCCATAGTGGTGTTTTACTGCATGCTGCCTGATTAAAGCTCTAGTCAGGTTACCAATGGTTCTGTATCCCCTAAGAGATGCAGCAGAAACATCAGTTAACTACCTTATTTCTTCAGGGCAATTTTCAGCAATAGATTAATACACATTTAGTGCTCCATTAAGTCTTCCCAGGGCAGCATATGTGGTAGTGACTCAAAATAAACTATTGTTTTTGGGCAACAATTGGGATCTATGACATAAGAGGAAAAAGTTATGCTGAACAGACAATCCTTATTAGTAGCATCAGTTCCCTGTTGGTTTTTGTCTTTTCATGGGATTTGTTGAGAGGTAGCAAAATACAGAATATGACCAGACACACCTTTTAAAGGGAAAGTCCAGTACAAATGAAATCATTAGTCAGTGAAGAAATGACACATTTGCAGTAGTTTTGGTTCTGTATTCCAACTAGCAGATGTGTAACAGTGCAAAATAAGTCAGGACGCTTTTCATTGCTGAGTTTCCAATCTTATTTTTTTCAATACACCATTATTTTTGATGACAGACTCAATCCTACTCTGCATGGAAGATATTTGTGTTGCACAAATTTCTGAAGAGATGTTTTGCCATTCTTCAGAGATAGTTTTTTCTTTACTGAAGCCACTGTGCTGCTCTACCTTTCTCTTTAAATACTCCAGAGGTGTTCTGTTGGATTCGAGTCAGGACACACACTTGGTCAGGCCATGTTTTTTTTTTTTTACTGCTTCCTTCCTCAGAAAGTCTGTTGTGGTTTTGGCAGTGTGCTTTGGATCATTATCATGCTGGAATATTCCTCTTCTACCAAGTTTCTGCAGAATGTGGACTGGAGTCATAAGTATTTTGGTATATCCACAATGATCCATGGTGCCATCTAGAAATGTCATCGCTTCAACACCTTTTGCACTCATGCAGCCCCCAAATCATCACACTCCCACTTTGTGCTTCACTGGAAGATGCATTCACTGTGGTTGTACTTGCCAAGTTCACAACAAACATGTTGGACTCCATTTAAGCCAAACTAATTTATTTTTGTCTTCTCTGACCAATGAATGTGCTCCCAGTATTCATCAGGCTTCTTTTCACGTCCTTTAGACAAGTTTAATCTGGTAGTTTTGTGCTGGTTTTCATTAACAACCACTGTGCCATGTGTGAAGCATCTGCCAGTCTGTTTTTAATAGCTAGACTGTGCAAGTAGCGCACTTTACATGGCGTCATTTTAGGAGGATGACCGTCATGGCTCATTCTATACCTCCTGATTACTGCTGTAACTATGTTTCAACTGAGTTATAGTTGGTCACTGATCTTCCTGCGTCAGTTTCCTACTTTCTGAAGTCACACATTCATATTCTGGCAATTCTTTTCCATGTTGACCCATGATGCAAACATGCAGATAGACACAGTCCATAGGTCTGAAGTTGAGAACATTCTCATGTTCACAGGTCATTTTTACAACCATGACCATACAATTAGGCTAACCTGTTTAGTTTTAGTGATCACAGGTTTTCTCACTTATGTGTCACACAGATGTATTCACATTTGTTGGTGTTTTACTTTGGGGTTTGTATTTTCAATATAGTCTTTCTAAAGTATTTGTTTTTGGTGTTTCTAAGAGGATATATATTAACCTGCCAACTTTTATTGAGAGGTGATACATTTTTGAATCATTTGACAGTTAAGGGATATTGCACAGAGGTGTACTCGCTTCTGTTGTATACCGTATATATAAAATATCATAACACCACATTTTAACTAGTGCTAATGCAAGGTGATGGAAAAATGTAACAAGAGTTTGTGCGTCACTGTGTTGATGTTATGCAACTACAGAAGACACCCAAAGCTGTACTTATGCACTTGAATTGCGGCAAGCCAGATAGAACAATGGCAATAATTTTAACTGCCCTCTTATGCAGAGCATTCTGACAACACTATAAACCTAACCTGCAATAACATTTCACCACCAAGCAGGAAAACAGTTACGTGATATTCAGGAAAAAGCATCAATAAAGCTCTTGAAAGTCATGAAGTTTCCAAGCAACAACTGAATGCGGCTCTGTGTGTGCACAAACCAAAATAACTAGCAGGTCATAAATGTCACAGTGTGTTAGATAATAACTCAGAGCCGGGGATTTATGATTGACCTCTTTGGACACATCGTCTCCTGGCTGTGCTCTTTTTCGGTATTTAAACTTTGTGACCCCAAATGAAAGTCGCAAACAGACTGAACTTTGCTTCTCACTTAGGGCTTTGTCTTAGTTTCATCTTTTTTTCTAAGATATTTGTTGGTTAAATTCAGGCAAATGTGTTTGTCTGCTGTCATATGTGATGATATGAGTATGAATAAATGAAGGTGAATAATGACTGAATAATTCCCAATACAACATGACAGCAAACCTATTTAATATATCTAGAACATATGCATCCTATAGTTTACACAAACTACTAACATTACCTACACTCTACAGGGTTAGTCATCAGAGTGTCAAATTTTTAATATTGTCAAAGGCCAACATTTATACAGCATGGCATGAGAGCTTACTACCCCAATAAAAAAGCCAGATTCCTGAGCAATGTTGTGTTTCCAGGAGCATGGAGCAGAGTGTTTGAAGGAGCCTGTCGAGGAGCGGATGTGAGGGAGGACAGTAAAAAGCTTAGGGATCAGGCAGGAGAGGGCTTGATATAAAGGCTGACTGGGACAGGCTGACACTCAGACCGGTGGAGCTCTGCTCATCTTAAAGCACACTTCCCCAAGCAACTGAATAAGGCTGACACAGCACGTGAGTAACATTAGGTTTCTTCTGCTTCTCAGTCTCTTGGACTTTCCCTTGTCCTCTGTTACTCCCGTCTTTCTCCTCTTTGACGTCCTGTCTTCTCACAGTAGTGTACAGAACTGTCTTGCTGTTGTAAGTATAGCTGGTTCACTCCAGCTTCTTATCTCTCTTGTCTTTGGAGCAGTTTGTTGTTCTGCCCCACAGAGCCCCCACACTTCTCCCCTTCCCTATCTCCTATCTATTTGTCAACCTCTCCCTTGCATAAGCATGGGATCCCTTGTCTTTCTCTCTGCTGTTCTCAGTTATTGTTCCTGGCACACACACACATACACACATTGCACCTTGTGTCAAATGTTGACCTATTTTCACTGTCACCTATCTTCACCGCTGCTATAAAAGCACTCTCTAATTTCTGCAAGTGGCCTGTCCTCGGGGCCACTCACCCCTGTTCATGTGGAAACACAAACTGTATGTCTGCATTTACCTACTGTTCCTGTATGGACTGTATGCTAATACGTACGTGTGTGTGCACGTGTACTTGTGCATGTGTCTAGGAGAGAGCAGGATGAGCATGCGCAGTGCAGTGGCTGGTTGCGTGGTGCTGGCGTGCCTGGTGGCGCTGCTGGTTGAGAGGACAGAGGGACACATCACGTTCTTCAGCCCAAAGGAGATGAAGCTGATGAAGGTAAGCAGCTTGTGTGCACAAGTAAGGCTGAACTAGAGCTGAAAGAGTTACCCAATCAATTGATTATCCCAAGCAATAGAAAATTAACCAGCAACTATGTTAATGATTGGTTTAAGGTCCCAGTAATATTCTAAGCAGAAATGTAAACATTCATTAGTTCCAGCTTCTTAAAATGTTAGTTGCTTTTACATGATAGTAAGCTTAATATTCAGACAAACCAAAAGGCTCTGGGACATTTTATGGATTAAAAAAAAACATTTTATTACATTTATGCAGATTAATCATAATTGAAAACAAATGCTTCTCAGAGCTTTAGGCTGAACAATAATTAAATACTTTTTTTAATGACTATTCACTGTATTCTATTATTTTGATCACCTGATATGAGCTAAAATGATTGGTCAGATAATTGATCAGTCATTTGCGAGAAAAATAATCTGCAAATATTCATGACCATTAGTTAATCTGATCATCCTTCAATACTTTTTTTTCAGTCGAATTTCAGCTTCTTATATATGAGGACAAGCTCATTTTAGTTTCCTTTGGGACAGTAAATTAAACATCTTTAGAGGTTTTGATGTGCTTGTCAGACAAAACAGGCAATCTGTTGACACCATCTTGACCTTTAGCACATTTGGACTGACATTTAAAATACATATATATTCTTTGGGGCATTTTTACACCCTTTGTTTTTTATCGTGGCAGTGAAGAGAGATGGGAAAGAGTAAGAGAATGGTGGTCCCCAGCCATTGGCACCCATGTGGTATTCACCCTATAACCAGTCAGTCACCCCCACTGATATTTCTCAGTCTTCTCTGAATTGGAATGAACCAGTTTGTCAGATTAACCAAAAGTTACTGAACAACAGTTGTGTAGTTTTTGTTTTTTGGGGGGATTTTCAGAGTGGTAAAGTATAAACAAAAAGCTCAGGTGGAAGATGCTTGCAGGTCCAAATAAGTATAAGGAGCTGGTAAACTATAACTTAACCTGACACTAACCCTAATGTAAGAAAGGAACTCTATAAATGCCCACATGGTGTGAGGTACATGTCAAATCATTCTCCTACGTTTTGACAAATCTATCATTTAAAATGTACATTCTTCAAAAATAAAATAAAAGAAAGACTGGAGGATGTCTCCTTTGTATGACAGTACATTTGTCATTTTGTGTCTGTTGCTGCAGGAGAGAGAAGGTAGAAAGGACATGGAGCCCCGATCAGAGGATGGTCAATTTGAAGAAGTCACCGTCCAACAGGTTCCTCAGATGGAGCATGGTGGAAATCAAGTGAGCATCACCTTGGTCTCATCTGTGTTTTCAACCAGCAAACTGCTAAACAGTTTTGTCAGTCAGTTCAAGCAACTCTTCTGTGTGTGTTTGTATCCAGGATAAAACCGTGGAGATCGCTGTCCGTCTTTCACCCAAACAGCTGGATCATGTGGCTCCAGCCCTCGAAGAGATCATTCATGAAATAGTGGAGTAGCAGAAAGGTACTTGATTGGCGCGGGACACATTTGTTGAAAAAGCCACATCATGACCTTGTATCTCTATTATATATCAATATGTTTATTAGACACATTCTCACAAGTGATAACGCTTTGATTAAAAACCTCTTCAGTGACCACAATGTTCTCTCACTATCTCTGTCTCTGCAGCTAAATAGGAGGCCAAGGGCACAGGGGGATGAACACTGTATAAACTCTTCAAAAAGCACTGAATGCTCAAATGTTTTATTGTGTTTTAATGGATTAGTCAATAAAAGGATGTGATCGCGTAACTTGGAGCTCCTGTTATTATTTCTGCTTGTTTGCCACACGGTGTCAGCATTTGTCTCAGGAAACTCTTTTTTTAAATTTCACTTCTACACACATCTTAATGGTCCGTACAGCACTTTCATGAAAGAGGGAAACTATTTCCGGAAAGACAATTACTGTGACCTGGCCGCTGTTGTAAGAATTTCTTTTTTAGACGATTAACCACATTTAGATTGTTAGTCAAAGTAGTGCAAGAAAGACGGAAGAAGTTTTTTCCATTTTGGTAAATGTTTATTTGTTCATAAAGGATGGAATGCATTAAGTGGTCACAGTCAGGTAACATTAATTGGAAACCTGTGGATTTTATGCATTAATAGAATATGCATGTCAGCTGATGTTTCAGCAAATTCCCTATAATTCACCCCTGATTATATTACAAGCAGCTCTGTACATTACATCAGAATTGCACAGGCCAGAAGTGCAATAAGAAGGTGGAATTTGACCTTGTTTCTGTTATCAAGCCTCGCCAGATAGTTGCTTCAGAGCTTTGATGTCAGTCTCTCGCAGACCTCGAAATCCTTGACCGCGAGGGCGGCGTCTCGGGCTAAAGGGGCAGGAAGAACGAGGGAGCAGTCGCTGTCAAAATACTTCCCAGTTATCCCCTCTAGTTCCTCTGCTATTGCACAGTAGATCGGGCTGAGGGCACCTCCTTCCGAAGACTGGCAGGGAGATAAAGATGGTGGAGAAGAAATGTGAAAGAACAGTCAACAAACACTACAGATAAATATCTCTGCATGTGCCAATGTGCAACTGTTTGTGGAATGTCGAAGTTGATGTGTGTCCAGTATAACCAGTTTCCTGTACAGATAATCACAGATGCACAATGCGCATCAACACAGAGGATAACGTTTGGCTTCATAATTTGTTGTAGTGGTGTTGCTGTGTTTCTAGATTAAGGCTATTTCTCTTGTGTAAAAATACTAAGACATTTTAAAACATAAATATACACTTAAAAGGGCTGGATTGTTTCTGCAAACAGAGTTGAGTTGATTATACTGGCTTGCTTGGGATAACATAAACACAGTGTTGGGTTGCTCATGTTGGCTCAAAAAGTCTATTAGGGGATATTTTGCAGCTGGTTCATTCATTTTCCTGCTCATCCATTGTTTAATCTTCTAGATACTTCTCCTGTGGTCAGAGGTTCACACAATCCATTGTAAGCAGGATTGTATTGTAGATTAATATGAATACTTTACCTATATTTTTAATAAGTTGTGGTAATAGCATAACCTTAAGCTAATTTCACTTAAAAACACAATGTGGGATCAGGGTGGTGGTGAGAGGGTTAGTGTTTTTTTTAGAATTCTGTGACTATCTAGTTAGCTAGCAATTCTTTACTAATTTAATCTTTATTAATCCCCATGGGGAAATTCATTTTCTGCATTTTACCCATCCTATACATACAGTGGGCTGCCACGGTGCAGCGCCTTGCTCAATCACCCAACAGTGGCCGCAGTGGGGTTCAAACCCCGGACCTTCTGATCAGTAGTCATGGGGCTTAACCTGTTGCGCCACCACTGCCACCACTAATATAGTACTAGTTGCTCTCTTTAGCAATTTATATAATACTAGCTGATAACCGCTATATATGCTGTCGTTTTGACTTTTGCAATTTAATGTGTGATTGTATTGTTGACCTGATTATAGCTCTACAACTGCATACTGTTAGCTTCACAATTTTAGGTCATATTATAAACGGGGTCTTAGAAATGTGGGAACATAGGGCCTAATTTTCAAAATTTTCAGCGAAAGAAGAAATCATAAAAATGTGGGAACACAGGGCTGTGGGATCATTGGGTTGTGGGAACATAGGGCTGTGGGAACAACGGAGGTCACATGTGTCACATTTCTAAGACCCTGTTTAGACGAAGGGAAAATGCAGATATTTCCACACGGTTTGGCCTCTCATTTACACGAACACCCTGTTTTTATCTTAAGAAAACGATTATTTTTCCAAAAAAATCTTAGACATGTGGGAGCATAGGGCTGTGGGAACATAGGGCTGTGGGAATATAGGCACACTCCCAGCACCAGTAATCTCTCATGGAGTAATGTTATGAAGGTTTCAGGGCATGAAGTTTTTGCAAATCTGTAAAATCATTTATTTAGTGTAGAAAAAACAGCAGCAAGTGGAAGTAAGTTAAAACCAGACGGTAACATATCAGTGTGAACTGTTAATAATGAACAGACTGTCTTGTAATGCTGCCAAAATAAGACAGGAGATCAAAAGTCTGTAGCAAATGTCACCCTGTAAAAATTTTAATAAAAAAAAAAAAAGCTGAATCAGTGAAAAAAGTCATATTTACTTGATCTGAAATTTTGTTCCAGCTGTGTTTGCTGCAGATGCTGACGGACAGTTGTAGAAGAGGATAAGTTAACAGAATGAAATTTGGAAAAGACAGACTCACTGCCCACTTGCTGCTTTTACAGTTTACAGAGGAAATCCATTTATTATCTTTAGGAGACTTTATTCACATTGGGCAAACAGCGTTGGAATTATAGTGCTTTTTATACTCATTCAGCCCACTTTTAGGGGTCAGTAGCTGAGTGATTAACAAAATTAGTGAAATTGGATTTGAATGAAATATTCTGCTTGCTGAGATTCATCTGACTGCACTCACTGGATATTGTGTAATCATGTAGCAGTAAAATGACTCAAACATAAAAATATCCAAAGACAAAGACAAAAGCAAACCACGAGGCGTTTTCTGAGGAGCATAGATTCCTATTATTGCTTTGAATTTCTAAATGTAGTTCAGCTCAGTGGTGGTTTCACCACAGATGAGCTGTGAAACATGTGGTAATGCTTTCATCTTGTTTTTTGGGTTTCAGCAATCTGGATTAACATCAAGCTTAAGTTTTGGCGTCCACAGCTAATTGTTGGGACTGTTGCAGTTTTGTATCTTAGCAAGCATTTTGTTCTGGTTGCCTGTTTCCCTCATTTGAACTCTCCTGTTGTTTCAGAACAATCATTTCCAGCCACTTGAATCTACTTATCTTTTGCAACCTTCTGCTTTCCTGAATCCAGTTCACTCATCATTAGTTGCCCCAGTATATACAGTATATCAAAGGTCCAGCATTCATGCCTGAGCAGATAGTCGTCTAAGTGCACTTTTCCTGCTATTCATAGTCCTGTTTTATTCTTGCCGGTTTTTGACCTCTGACTGCTACGCTGGAACCTAATTTTTATCAATACATTTCAGCCTGTCTGCCTGCCTTGTAAGAAAAATGAGCCATGACATAGAACAACAACCTTTACTGCTGACACAATATTTCAGCCAGCGGTTCCCACATGGCAACACATTTACATAAACACTAACCCCTACATACCCGTAACCACGTAACCTGACTTTTAAACTAAGTTTGGACCACGTGATAGTTTATCCTTTTCATCAGTCCTAAATTACAGGCTGTTTATCATTTAAAGTTCACTAAGTTCCAAAATCAATTTATTATTAATAATAATAATCTAACCTTTATTGATCCCCTTGGGGAAATTCCTTCTCTGCATTTGACCCATCCTTTTCTAAGTTAACCTTAACTATCATACTAGGAGCAGTGGGCTGCCTCGGTGCAGTGCCCAGGGTGCAGTCAGGGGTTAAGGGCATTACTCAAGGGCCCACAGTGGTGGTGACTGGGACAAGCGGTCGCTCTCACTTTCCCACCTCAACCTCTTGCCAGTGCGGGGACTCGAACTGGCGACCCACTGGTTACAAGTTCGCTTCACAAACCACTAGGCCCCCACTGCTCAGATTACAACATTTGGTTGTAATTTGGTAAGGTTAAACTGGAGCAAAGATGGAAGGTTAAATTCCTCAGTGGGGCCTCATGCCTTTAATTATGAGCAGTCATCTTGGGCCAATTCTTGCTTCTCCAAGTTTGGGAAAAAGCAGATTTGAGATGAGAGTCTTTTCTCTTGGGTTTGGGTTTGTTAAGAATCCCGGCTTGTCTCACTGAACCTGCTCAGCATGCATTCTATCAGTGTGATGGATGACTTCATAAAAATTCACAATAATGATTCTGTCCAACCAGTTTCTCAGCTTACTCTGTAACCCAGACAGATGGTATCGCAGGCACTGATATAAAAACCAAGCCAAGCTGATGACATGTAAATATGTATAGACAGTGACTTTGCAATAAAATGCAACATCGTGTTTACCTTGAAAAAGAAAAACCCAACGAGATTGAAAATACAGCGGACCCACAGCGGATAGTGTCTCATCACTTCAGTCGTGACAACGCCGGGGTGGACTGAGTTTGCAGTGACACCTGCATGTACAGAAAGACAGAAAGACACATATCACATTAAAGTATAGAGAACAACAGAGTTGGTCACAGAAACTGTAAGCATGGCCAGTCTCAGTAACAAGTCTTTGAATGCAGGATGTGATCTGTTGTTTGTTGGTTTGATCTTCCAACATGACTCAAACAGAGAAAATCAGTTGCAGTTGCAATGCTTGGCTGCAAGTTAGAATCTGAGTCCTCTATAAAGACTGGCTCTATGATCACAACAGTATGTTCTTTTTTCTTTGATTAAATGTATTTATTTTATATACCAAAGATTCATACTGTGTAGTCTAAGGTGTGACCAAACCACTATTGTTGTTTGATTACACCTTGGAGCAGAGCTGGCAGCCAGAGAGGTGAACAGAATAACTTTTTCTTGGCAACTGAAGTTCAAAACAAAGACAGAGCTGGTAAATCAGT
Source organism: Chromis chromis (assembly GCA_900302755.1). Lineage (NCBI taxonomy): Eukaryota > Metazoa > Chordata > Actinopteri > Pomacentridae > Chromis > Chromis chromis. Next base: position 17,972 of record OMNN01100800.1, read on the forward strand.
ACACAGTGGAGTTAACAAAGGAGAGATTCAAGAATAATGTTAAAAAATGATGACCAGGTGGTGCATTATTAAAGTCTGTTTTGAGGAGTGCTGCTGCATATCACTCAATCAACTTTAATTTAAATTTCTAGGTACATTCAGGTGGAGCTTTCATTTATAATATAATATAGAAAAGACAAATCAACAGAAGATGGAGGCAGACCAATAAGAAACTGAGATAAAAAATTGGCAGTAAACATTAACATGGCAAATAATGGCATAACAACTATTAAGAATAAATAGAGCGGGGCGCCGTATAGCTCGCTGAGTTAAGGCATTACCATGTGGGCGCAGGTTGCCAGCAGCGGCAGTCCAGCTCAAGACCCTTTGCTGCATGTCACTCTCCTCTATACCCCCTTTCACCCTGTCTCTCTCTATCAATAAAAATGGAAAAAAAACTCCCCAAAAAACACTTAAAAAAAGAATAATTACAGCAATTTACATCCTGGATAACTCCTCTCACCCTCTTCATGACGAGCTGTGGCAGATGAGCAGCTCCTTCAGCCAACGCCTCGTCCCCCCCAGGAGCAAAACGGAACGCTTTAGACGTTCCTTTGTTCCCACAGCCATCAGACTGTACAACAGCAGTGTCTAGTCTGTTCTCAAGCTCTTCACCATGAACATCAACCCCATCATGCCAGACCATGTTATACATACTATATTATTTATGATTGACATTTATACATATATATATATATTCTGTTCTCATACTATTACTACGCATATTTATATCCATACTTTATACATTGCACTTGCAGAATATCATATTGATAAACTGTTACCTTACTATTGTTATTATATCATGTCTCTCTCGCTATATATATTTACTATTACTACACTTAGCCACACTATATTTCATACTTATATCTATACCCTATACATTGCACTGTAAGATTATTAGTGATATATTGTTATCATACTATTGTTATTATATCATATCTACACTTATCTATACTTACTTATATTATTATGTT
>OMNN01100801.1:0-11835 GCA_900302755.1 Chromis chromis
CTGCTTTTCACCTAGTGACTGACAGCTGACAAATAATGCTAGTAGCTCTCTGAAAAAAATGTCTCTGAAACCATTTTAATAAACAGCATAACCTTTGTGAAGGCAGTATTTATTACATAGCTATTATATTAAGCAAGCACATTTATTGCACAGTCTAATGTGTCAACCCTCTAGTACATACCTCCATTCATACTGTTACATTGTCTCCAGCAATATTATTTGTTACAATAGTATGATGCCACTGGTTCAGTTCAGAGCAGTATTTTCTTTGATATTGTAGGATTTTAATGACAACAGCTGAAAGATGGATGTACTGAATATGAGGATTTAGTTTTTGTAAAATTCATGAATCAGATCATTTAACTTCAGCTGTTGTGGCCACGGGTGAAGAAAGGTGTCCCAGATGCTGTGCCAGTTGTCTTCCACTATTAAGCAGGATGAATTGAGCAACTGTCACAGCCCATGCTCATTTCTGGTTTCTGGTGTCCCACAACTGTCTGTTAGCATTTTAAGCAGTGACAGATTTCCACCTCTCATAATTTATAATTTAACAATTAAGAAAAACATCCTCCAAACATACACACATACATATATGTATACATATTAGTGCTGTCAAAAAGATTGCGTTGTTAACGCAAATCAATTTAACGGCGTCAATTTTTTTATCGCAACATTAACGTTCTTTTTGACCTGGTGAACTTATTGTTTTGTTTCCGGTCTACAGCCAGATCCTGTAGTTGTTCTAACGTTACTAGCTGTGGCCACAGCTTGTGAAAAAACTACAAGCACGCCCCACGCACGTTTGGTCTGGCCTGCTCGCCAGCTGCAAAAGAGTTGGCTACCGTTTTGTGTGGATGGCGAGTGCGAGATGCCGAAATGGATGCGAACATCATTGTAATAGTTTACAATGATGTGACCTTTGTAGTTACCTCTGCCAAGCAAAGCGGTGGACATTATGTTTTTGGCGCCGTTTGTTTGTTTGTTAGCAAGATAACGTGAAAAGTTCTGAACGGATTTTGGTGAAATTTTCAGGAAATGTTGATAATGGGATAAGGAACAGGTGATTACATGTTGGTGCCCCCCTTCCCCCGCCACCCCCTCGGACCAGCCCTAATGAGCATGATCTGTTTGGCCGAGGTCTGCGCTCTCCGAGTGCTTTTCTAGTTTTATTTTGTATCGACCTGTTTTGATCCCTTAGAGCAGGGTTGCCCAATCCTGGTCCTCGAGGGCCCCTATCCTGCATGTTTTTGTGACTAAGTATTTATTTTCTCATCCGTTTGAGCAGTCATTCACATTTGAAGCAAAATCTCACACAATGTAACACTATCAACAAAGTGAGAATGTTAGTGTGAAATATAACTACACATTGTTGTTTTCAATAAAAAAAACATTTGCACAAAGCCTATCCACTTTTCCATGTTGATAAGAGAATTAAAATGATCATTCAAGGGACATTTAGAATAGATAAAAATGTGCCATTAATTTGCGATTAATCGCAAGTTAACTATGACCTCATTAATTGCGATATATATATATATATACTTACTTATATATACTTAAGTACTCCATAATTAAGTACTTCCAGTTTTAACTATGGACTGGAAGTACATGACACCCCCTTGGGTACACTGTCAACCGTGTCACACCGTAAGCTATACAGAATGAGTATAGTTACCCTTAATACCCAAACTGACTCATAACATATTGCACACATCCTTCCCCTGCAGACTCTGTCTCTCATACTACCTCCTCCTAACAGCTGACCTCTGCTCAGGTTGGTGTCGTAATGTTGGAGGTGTGCCACCATCTGATATCTACAGCTTACTAATGACTTCTGTGCATTTGGCTGATGTAATCAAATTGTCACCCTCTGTTCATCCTGATCACCACTCAGAGAGCAATGAAACATCAGCACTGCTAGAGGCTGCATTGTCAAAGCATGGGCAGTAATGCAGACAGAAAGGTACTCTTCCTACTGCATGCAGAGAGCCAATGGAGGTTATGTTTGCTTATAATAACTTATACACTTATAATACATGAAGAGTGGTGTCCTGAACACACCAGTGCCTTTAACTAAAAACCTCAATGCATGTCTTTGTTTTTTATGTATTTATTTATTTTTATTAAAGATCCTATCTGTTTCTCTATCCTACATTGTCTTCCCACTCCAACTTCACTCCATTGTCCATCCACCGTGTATCATTGTTGTGTTACATTTAGAGTGCAGTCATTAAAAATAATATATGATATAATCATTATGCTTTAAGACGTACAATTTGAAATAATTCCATTATTCCTAATTGTAAAAATGATGACGTTGCAGCCAGAGTTCTGACAGGAACCAGCAGGAGGTGTCACATTTCAGCCATATTAACTTATCTTCAGTGGCTCCCTGTAAAATTAAGAATTGGATTTAAATTCAGCCACAAACAAAGCCTTTAATGGCAAAGCTGAGAGTGCAGGTTTTCTTGTGGTTCCTAAAACAAAATGGGAGGCAGAGCTTCAGCTATCAGGTTCCTTTTGCTGTGATATCATCAAATTCATATTTTTCAACATACTTACATCATGACTCTTGTGTGAAAGAGTACCAGTCAAAAGTATGGACACGCCTTCTCATTCAATGGTTTTTATTTATTTTAATTATTGTCTACATTGTAGATTAATACTGAAAACTATGAAAGAACACATATTGAATTATGTAGGAAACAAAAAAGTGTTAAACAAGCCAGAATATGTTTTAGATTTTAGATTCTTCAAAGTAGCCCCCTTTTGCTTTGATGACAGCTTTACACACTCTTGGCTTTCTCTAGATCAGCTTCATGAGGTCGTCTCCTGGAATGGTTTCCCAACAGTGTTGAAGGACTTCAGAGGTGCTGAGCACTTGTTGGCTGCTTTTCCTTCACTCTTCAGTCCAACTCATCCCAAACCATCTCAGCTGGGTTTAGGTCAGGTGATTGTGGGGGCCAGGTCATGTGACGCAGCACTCCATCACTTTCCTTCTTGGTCAAACAGCCCTTCCATAGCCTGGAGGTGTGTTTGGGCTCATTGTCTTGTTGGAAAACAAACCAGATGGGATGGCATGGGGCTGCAGAATGCTGTGGTAGCCATGCTGGTTAAGTGTGCCTTGAATTTTGAATCAATCACCAACAATGTCACCAGCAAAGCTCCCCCACACCATCACACCTCCTCCTCCATGCTTCATGGTGGGAACCAGACATGCAGAAACCATCCTCTCACCTTCTCTGGTCTCACAAAGACATGGCGGTTGGAACCAAAACTCTCAAATTTGGACTCACCAGACCAAAGTATAGATTTCCACTGGTCTGATGTCCATTCCTTGTGTTTCTTGGCCTAAACAATTCTCTTCTTCTTGTTGTTCATCCTCAGTAGTAGCTTCTTTGCATCAATTCCACCATGAAGGCCTGATTCACACAGTCTCCTCTGAACAGCTCATGTTGAGATTTGTCTGCTACTTGAACTCTGTGAAGAATTTCTGTGGGCTCTAATCTGAGGTGCTGTTCATTTGCGGTTTCTGAGGCTGGTAACTGTAATGAACTTATCCTCTGCAGCAGAGGTAACTCTTGGTCTTCCTTTTCTGGGGTGGTCCCCATGAGAGTTTCATCATAGTGTTTGATGGTTTGTGCAACTGCGCTTGAGGATAGATTCAAAGTTCTCAAAGTTTTCCGGATTGACTGACCTTCATGTCTTAATGAATGATCCTAACTCTATGTATGGATCTCAACAGTAACAATGTGAAGAGCCCCATGATTACTGCCATGCTTATGGTGCACACAATAGCAAGTGAAAATGCTCTGGTGTTAGCAAAACATGACTCGGCCCTGACCTCTCTACCAGAGGATGTTATTTTTACACTTCAAGGTATGAAGGAAAGCATGTGAACGCTACAGTTTGCACCTTGTCCCTTGGCTATGCATATACGTTGGTAACAATTAAGTACATCACAAGCCCTGCCACCCACCTAGCGTGAGAATCCTTCTCACCACATGGCTCATGTACTGGCAAGGTCTTATACACCATGTTGCTTGTGTGTGATTGTCAAGGCTCCAGTGTGTCAGCTGTTAACCACTGCTGCCCACCTGTGCAGGTATTAAAGCCCATTAAGACACGCTCACACAAATACACATGCACAAACATACCCACATGCATTGTACAGTGGATTAAAGCACTGGGGATGGCATTCCAAAACCCTGCATTTTACATCTCCTGTTGGCTGGCGTCCAAAAAATGTTAAGCAACGAAAACCATTAATTAAGTTGCATAATTAGCATACTCTGTGCTAAAGTGACATTTCCCATCCCTGCCTGCAGCGCGAGGGTCTGGGCTCTATCCTCCACCAGAAGTGTCATGGCTCCACTAATGTCAACATTAATAACTCGACATGATGTCATCTTCTAAGCTTATGTCCAGCAGGAGGTGCTTGGCACCGCCTGTGCCAGTTGTTATGACGATTAATCTGCCCCGAGTTGTAATGCAGAGGGGTGGGCCAGGGCAGAATGAGTGGGGACCCTGTCTGATGAGAGACAAGGTGATAATTGCCTTTGTGTTGCGGAGGAGAAAGGGCAGGGGCAGTCAAGGGCACCGCCTGATCCAACTCCGGTAAATCACTGACCACACATCTTGCGAGGTAAAGGTGAGTGCTGCAAACAGAGACTGTGTTTGGCTTCTCTGTTTAGTAAGCAGGTGATTGATGGGGTGAGCTACGTGTTTTTAGTCGGCGTGTCTGTCGATACGTTCCTGTGTCTGCATGCGCGGACAGCTTGGCTTGTTTGCGTTCGTACAGTATTTGCCTTGGCCATGTTATCTTGTCTGCAGGATAAACTAAATGTGTTTTTCTTGTAAACATCATTTCGGCTTTTCTTATTACAGATGCGCATCAGTTGACTCAGGGCTGTTAGATGGGCATCAGTTGTCTAGTGGCAACACATAATGGCACAGGATTCCGATAAGTGGCTGTTGATAACACAATAACTTGGGAAATGAGTCACATGTTCAGTTGATGTCGTTCTAAAACTACTTCATCAAAGACGGACTTATCTGATGAAGTTTTCTTTACATTGTAGGAAAAGCAAAAGTCTGAGAAATACTGAACAGTCTGACTTTTTACTAAAGAAAGTAGCAGACATTTGAAATGAGAAATTGATTTTCAACAGCAATGTCAGGTTAAGATTAATCCTTTTATTTCAAATAACTGATATATGGCTGTCTGTGCATGCATGTATGGAAGAATGATGTGTTTTCAAGGTGGGAATAAAACAGTTTTGTGCTGGGGTTTGTTACTTTACAGCCCTTTAGACTGGTCTTTGCTATCTGAAAGAACAACCGTGAAGGCTATTGTACAGTACTTCTTGGTAGCAACTCTAATCATTACGTAAAATTGTACTTCATATAATAAGTGCTCAGTAAATGACTCATGGCGGACAAAGCTTGTATTTTCAGAGCTTGTTCTTCGTCACTGCAGCTCACATTTCCAGAAAGATTCCATGTCAGAAGACACCTCAAGGACGTACTGCACTCGTGTAATTCAGCTCAAGAGCGCTTGAGATACACACTCAGAGTGCTTTCCCAAAAGGCTGCCTCACATTCTTTACATATTCTGTTATTCGTTGCCGGCTGCACATTCTTATGTCTTGTAATTACAAGGATGATGGCCACTTTGCTCGTAGTGCATGGAGTCCGCTAAAACATGAGTCATTTCTGCACTTCATGCACAGTATTCTAGGTATTTTTAATGACTGCATAACGACCAGTTAGATCACGAGTACCACCCTTATGTCCACTTCATTCAAGACTGTTCTCATGTATAGTAATAATGTTCTCATCCGACTGTCGACAAGAATGCATATTAAAGTATTTACCAACATACCAAACTGCTGCTTCAAGGTTCATCTTTTACAGTGCCAGTAAAAGCCTTTTTAAACACCCCCACACTCACATTGCACTGAGGTGAGCAGCAAAAGCTTTCCAATATGAAACTTAGTGCATTGTTTTAAATGTGTTGGTGCTGGCATTCAGGAACACAAGTCTCTGCTGGCAGCTGTTGACCTCAGTCTAGGGGTGGGCGAACTGAGGATTTCAGGGGAATTGTACAGATTCCATTGTTAAAGGTGCTCTATGTAAGTATTTTATTTTAAAAGTTCAGTCCCTGCTAGCTAGCTAGCCCCACCGTGTCCTGTCTCGTGTCTTCTTACCTACAGGCTACCAGCGACGGCTGCAGTCCAAGATTGTCTAGTTTGAGTCTGTGCACAGAATGAGAGCTGAAATTGAGAACTCCTACAACAGAGACCTGGCCAGTCTACAGGCAGGGAAAGAGGAGGCTAGCTGGTTAACAGCAACTAAACTTTATCAAGAAGCAATCAATCAATTTGGGCCTTTAGCCTTGAGTTTAAGTGACAGGCTTTGTATGCAGGCAACTATGTGCACAACTAATAACAACCTGTGCCTGGTCAATGACCTGAACGAGTTCTACTGTTGCTTTGAAAGACAATGGGACAGTCCCCAGCAACTTCAACCATCAGCTCCATTTCTCCCACCTCATTAGGAGCCTGGATCCCGCTACAACATCACACCTCAGACTCCCCGTCCTCCACCACCACAGAGACTCCTCTCACCATCCTGAACAGAGGCGTCAACAGGCTCTTCAGGAGAAAAAATCCTTGCAAAGCAGCAGGGCCGGATTCGGTGTCTCCATTCACCTTGAAGAACTGCGCTGACCAGCTGTCTTCAGTGTTTGTGTTATCCCCTCTCCTGGACCCCTGCAGTTCGAGATTGACCATCTGGTGACCTGGTGTAGGCAGAACAACTTGGAGCTCTAAAGACAGTGGAGATGATTGTAGACTACAGGAAGGACTAAGTCCCACCCACCCCCATCACCCTGTGTGACTCCCCACTGAACACTGTGGAGCACTGCTGCTTTCTGTTCCCCATCATCACCCAGGACCTCAAGTGGGAGCTGAACATCAGCTCTCTCATCAAAAAGGCTCAGCAGAGAACGTACTTCCTGAAGAAGTTCAACCTACCAAAGACAATGATGGTCCACTTCTACACCTCCATCATTGAGTCCATCCTCACCTCCTCCATCACTGTCTGGTACACTGCTGTCACTGTCAAGGACAAGACCAGACTGCAGCGTATGATCCGCTCTGCTGAAAAGGTGATCGGCTATAATCTCCCGACCCTCCAGGACTTGTACACCTCCAGGACCTTAAAGCGTGCTGAGAAGATTGTGGCCAACCTCTCCCACCCTGGACACAAAGTGTTTGAGCCCCTCCCCTCTGGCAGGAGGTTGCAGTCCATCAGGACCAGAACGATACAGGAACAGTTGTTTTGCTACAGCAGTGGGCCTCCTCAACAGATGAACCCAGTGACACTGCCCCACTCCCCCCAACATAGACATTGACTTTATGCGTTGCATTTACACACAGCTTTTAAACAGGATTATTATTATCCTTTTGCACAAGTACTTTTGTTTTACATCACACTCTATGCAACCTTGTACAGGACTAATTTTAGGTGGCTAATTTGCACAATGCACACTCACACTGCAAATATTTGGATTACCTTTTGTCACTGCTTCTTATTTACCTTGTTACACTCACTGCTTCGTATTTATTTATCTTATTACACCTTTTTTCTGTTTTTTTAACCACGACTGGCAGCACTACTATATGTCACTGTTTCACTCCAGTAAAACACCATGTCAGATTCCTTGTTTGTGAAAACCTACTTGGTAATAAACCTTCTGATTCTGATTCTAATGTGATCACATGACTTTAACTAAAACTGTAGGGATAATTGTGATTTAGATTGTGGATCGGGAATCCACTCTCAAAAGATCGTCTTATGAGCTTTTGGCCAGAACGCTCACTCCGTCAGTCTTTATCCATTAGGCTGGTGGAAGAAAACGGCCCCACCCACCTGGATAAACTTACCACTGGGTTTTCCAAAGTAAACTGTGATGTTTAAAGGATGCACAAAGTAATTTGAAACAATGTTGTTCTGAAGGTATCTCTAGAATCCCTCAAGCACTCATCTAACCATCTGGATTTAAAAAGTCTTCCACTAAAAGATAAAAAGACTTTTACCTGTTTCCCAAGTTGCGCCTCTGTTTCTGAATCAAAGAAAAGATGATAGCCTGCTAGCTACATGGACAGAAAACAGCTTTTACAAAAACCTTTTTTATCATTCAGTAAACAGAATATGTTTTTATCTAAATGGTTAGAAGAGTCAAGTAGAATTTTAATCAGCACTGAGGATTATATTACCATACAGCCAGCAATTGACAATTTTTGTGCTTAGGGGGTTTTAGTAAGTCTAAATACAAATCTGAATATGTCATGCATTAAACTGTCAAGGGATTGTCCGATTGTGCGTCAGTCAATAAAAAAAAAAAAAAAAAAGTCTTGTCATGTTAATCTGTTGCTGACTGTCCTCAGTCAAACAAACCTCTTCTGACATTTGCTTTTGTCCAATTATTTGCATCTGTGGCAGGGCCTCTTAAAAGCAAGATATAGAAGCTGAGGAATGATGGCTTCCTTTCTTTTTATGTCCTTTGTTTCCGAGGCATCATGGGCTGCAAAAATACCTTTCGTGCTGCTGCACATTTTCTTTGTGATTTGAATAAAGAAGAAACAACAGCAGCATCTCTGGGACGCATTAAGTTTCTCAATTTATCTGAACTGCAATTCTGTTATGGTCGTACCTTCATTACCCACTGGGGATCTTGACTGTATCTTTATTGGTTGGCATAAATACTAATCAAATCATTATTATACAGCAGGGCCCCTCTCTTGGATTTGTCCTTAAGCCCTTCTTTCTCCCATGTAGTAAAAGTAATGTGACACCGCATTGGTTCTGATCAAACTACTGTTCCCTAAATGGAACGCATGTTTGCATAAAGGGTATGAATGTGCTTGTTTGTACATATTAGAGAAAGCTAGTGTGTGTGTTTGTGTGAGGAAAAGAGATGAGTCGCTTTGCATGTTGGCTCTGCTAGTCAGGAATTGATCGGCTGCATGCATTAGCAGATTGCGTATTGATGAGGGAGGAGATTTATAATGCTCTGATTGATGGTAGCAATCTAGGAGTATAAATAAATGAATATGTGCCTGCCCCTGGTTGGTGATGGCAGTAAAGCCTTGATTTGCAAGCTCATCTGCAATCGCAAATGTCACATTTAGTATGCCCTCATCACCAGGCACCACTGACTGATAATGTATACAGTGAAGTCAGATGTCAGGCACGCTGAAAGGACAACAAGTCTCTTGGTGCTCTTCATTCACAGTGGCACAACAATATGAGACCTTTACGAATAAAGTTGAGAGGAAAACAGAAATGAATAAAAAATAGAATCTAAACTTGCCTTCATATTGGATTTCGTTGCTTGACTTCGACTCAAGGGAAAATCTCATGGATCTATTAAACATTGATGTTCAAGAAAAAAAACTTTTAGAAAGCAATGAGAAAAGGTTTCCATTGCCTAATTGAACCAGAATTACTACCTCATGGTTGTATGCATCCGCCGCCGGGTCAACTGGCAGTTTACATCCATGTCTAGCCTGCCTTGACCTTTGACCTTTTGGATAAAAAATGTCATCACTTCATTATTCTCTTGGGAATATACACCGATCAGGCATAACATTATAACCTCCTGCCTAATACTGTGTTGGTCCCCCTTATGTGGTCAAAAATGCTCTGAACCATTGGGCATGGACCAGAGGACCTCTCAGGGTGTCCTATGGGGTCTGGCACCAGGACCAGGGCAGTGGATCCTTTGGGTACTCTCCTTGTGCAGTGGGGCCTCTGTCAATCCAACTTGTTCCACTGCATCCTGCTGATGCTTGATCAGAATGGGGTCTAGGAAGTTTGGAGGTCAAATCAACATCTTGGGCCATTGTCATGTTCCTCAAGATGTTCCTGATTGGTTGATGTTGTTGCCATGTGGTGAGGTGCATTTTCCATTTGCATGAGGGAGTGTGTTTGATCTGGGGACAATGTTTATCTGGGTGTCTAAGTCTCATCAAGGTTTTCCAGCAGAACACCACATAGTACCAATATGATCCATGTTATTCACTTCACCTGTCAGTGGTCAGGATGTTGTGGCTGATCAATCACAGATGCAGAGAGTCTTCTTCCTGAAGACACTGGAACAGTCCGTTTAGAACAGGACTAAACCCAGGAGCGATACAGTCACGGAGAAACTGAACATCTTGGTGGTATTTTGAAGCTGTAAAATTCAAGGACACATTCTGGGGGCACGTGGGACTTTAATTAGTAATTTGCTGAAAAGGGGCACAATATGGGACCTTTAATTTAAAAAATATTGTATATCAAATGTAGAACCGACAGACTAAGAAAACATTTTCTTTTCCAGAAGCTGTAAACTCTATATTCCCCCCTTCTTAAACACATATGCACTGGTCACTTTCTGCTGTCTGCCCTTTAAAACTGTCATTTTTAGTGTTTTAGTGTGACTTTATCTTGTCTTTTTATTGATTTTTTTTAACCTGAAAAGAGATTTTTAGCGATCTATCTATCTATCTTCTGCCAGGCGTAGTTCAAACCAGTAATTACTAGTAAAAAACTGCTGACTTGTAAAGGATATGTTAGCCACACGCTGACTTTTATCCAGGGATAGGAATAAAATCTTGCCGTCTGTATGTTTACCTTCACATACGTGTGTTTTAGAAGGTGTCTGGAAGTTTATTCAGGAATTATGGAGTGCAAAACATTTCGTCTCGTCGCTCCTCGAACACATCCCGCCTCCCCTCCCCTTCCTTCTTTTTTCCCTCGGCTTGTCTGTCGGCCAGAAAGCAGAACAATAACAAAGCGGTCAGCCAACATGTGGCCTCAGGAATACTACTGTTTACCACCTCCAGTGCCAGGAGGGACCATGGATCAGTGTGTTCAGGGGTGGGATGTAAACAAGGGGCCAGACGGGACAGACACATAAAAACAAACAAAACAGGAAGAGGACGATGAGCTCATGACAGCGACTTTAAGACACTTTAACCCTTTAAGTCCTAGTCTGTCATCAGTGACACGTTTGGGCAAGCGCACTTTGGAATACCGTAATTATGTCACGGTTTGCGCCAATATAGTGTCATTACGGTAATTTCATAGTGTCATTACGGTAATTCAATTCGTAATTATGTCACAGTTTGCACTATCGGAAAAAATCAAATGGATTCCTGGTGGGGTACGAATGAAATTACCGTAATGACACTACATTGGCTGTAAAGCGCAACGAAGCTGTGCTTTACAGCCAATATAGTGTCATTATGGTAATTTCACAGTGTCATTACGGTAATTTAATTCGTAATTATGTCACGGTTGCGATATCGGAAAAAATCTAACGGATTCCTGGGGGGGATACGAATGAAATTACCGTAATGACACTACATTTGCTGTAAAGCGCAACGACGCTGTGCTTTACAGCCAAAATAGTGTCATTACGGTAATTTCATAGTGTCATTACGGTAATTTAATTCGTAATTATGTCACGGTTGCGATATCGGAAAAAATCTAACGGATTCCTGGGGGGGATACAAATGAAATTACCGTAATGACACTACATTGGCTGTAAAGCGCAACGACGCTGTGCTTTACAGCCAAAGTAGTGTCATTACGGTAATTTCACAGTGTCATTATGGTAATTTAATTCTTAATTATGTCATCGGAAAAAATTAAAAACACGACATTGCGCTTTACAGCCCATATAGTGTCATTACGGTAATTTCATTCGTACCCCCCTTTGTTCTCAGGGGAGAACACACACAGCGGCTCAGGTCTTGAAGGCTTAAAACCTTCTCACACCCA
>OMNN01100802.1:9325-21337 GCA_900302755.1 Chromis chromis
ACCCTCTTGACAGGATTGGCTACTTAGGTTTGTGACATACACCGATCAGCCACAACATTATGACCACTGACAGGTGAAGTGAATAACATTGATCATATTGGTACTATGTGGTATTCTGCTGGAAAACCTTGGATTTTGGCATCCATGTTGATGAGACTTAGACACCCAAATAAACATTGTTCAAGAACAAGAAAAAGCACACTCCCTCATGCAAATGGTAATCCCAAATGTCGCTGGCCTACCCCCGCGGGAAAATGCACCCCACCATGTGGCAAAAAACATCAAACAATCAGGAACATCTTGAGGAACATGACAATGGCCCAAGATGTTGATTTGACCTCCAAACTTCCTAGACCCCATTCTGATCAAGCATCAACAGGATGCAGTGGAACAAGTTTGATTGACAGAGGCCCCACTGCACAAGCCAGAGTACCCAAAGGATCCACTGCCAACGTCCTGGTGCCAGACCCCATAGGACACCCTGAGAGGTCCTTTTGTCCATGTCCAATGGTTCAGTTGACCACATAAGGGGGACCAACACAATATTAGGCAGGTGGTCATGTTATACCTGATCGGTGAATTTAGCAAGACACTTGACAAAAAACCAATGTCCAAACTTCATGATCAGCTGCTCAGATCTTTTTTGAATTAGAAGACAAAGATGGATCAGTCTGATACATACTATACTAACTGCTGCTTTACAAGGAGTGTGCTGACATGTTATCTTTTTCTTATTTTCAGATCACCTGGTTTACCAACCATGTAAAAGATGACTTGGGGAGATGGAGAAACTGCAGAGTAATATCTAATGGCATATTCCTGTGGTAGTAAACTGGAAGATTGGGACTGTATGGTGACGCACACATTCCTTTTTATTTCCGTCTTCAGGAGGAGCCTTTGTATCCAAGTGACCTAATCTAATTCCTGTTGATCCTGCTTGCTCTCCAGATTTCCTTTTTTTCTAACTTGTCTTGTGGTATCTTCACACCAAAAAGCAGCATAGAGTTGCACCAATCACTGGAACCCCACCTCTCAAACCCCAACGAGCAGCTACTTAAATGTGGCATTGTAGATATCAACTAACGCATGATTCCGTAAGTAACCGCAGTTTTTCACTTAAAGTTAATCAGAAACCGAATTTAACGGACAATTTAGGGAGAAGATTGTTTTTCAAGACAATTTGCTCCTAAAGAGGGATACAGGAAAGAGCAACCCATGCCAGCCCAGTGGGTTAAGCAACCTCTCCCTTGGCTTGCAGAGTCATTTTGGTCAACACCCAGTCATGACTCCTCTACCCCATGTGAATATTTCGTAGTACTTTCTCAGAATCATTTGCGATGTGTTTTTGTGGGATTAGTTGAGTAAACCACTTAGAATCAGTTTCACCTTTTCGCATTGGTGTCTAAAACGCTGAAACGGGCAATTAGCAAGAGTCATACATCTCATTATTGTGGTCATTGTTTGTGCTACAATTATTTGGCACTCACATTTATCCATGGTGACTCCCATTTGGAAAGTCGTTTGGGGTTTTGTGTTCAGGCTCGAGGAACAAACAACCTATCCTACTCTTGGCTGACCTCTTCTTTCACCTCAGATACAGCAGTTCCCAGTAAGATTATCAGTTATTTCTATGTATCCACCAATCGGCCACAACATTACAACCACCTGCCTAATATTTTGTAGGTCCTCCTCATGCCATCAAAGCAGCTTGGACCCAGTAGTACCTGGCACCAGGTCAGATCCTGGGTATGGCCTCCAAGGATAGAGCTTGTTCCAGCATTTCCCCTGGATGCTTGATTGGATTGGGTTCTGAGTTGACATTTGGGGAATTTGGAGGTCAGCTAGGCTCTTGGTTGTGTTCCTCGAGTCGTCCTTGAGCAGTTTCTGCAGCGTGGCAGGGCACACTGCCATGAGTGGGCATGTGCTTCATCTGGAACAATGCTTTGGTAGGTGGTACGTGTCAAAGTAACATCCACATGAATGCCAGGATCCAAAGTTTCCCTGCAGAACATTGCATTGTAACAGGTTGCTCAATCTTATTCACTTCGCCTATTGGTGGCTCTATTGTTGTGGCCGATGTGTATATAAAGAGGATCACTGTTGAAATGTTTTGTGTCATCTAACACCACTTTCAATTTCCTCTGTCATTCAACATTTCTACTTCATGCACCAGTATTGAAAAATCCCTCCATACATGCAGGCGTCCATGACAAGAAATCCAAAAATAATCTACAACCTCTTGGGGAATATTAGCAACAGATCCTATTGTTTCGCTACTTGGCACTGATCCAAGACAGACTGTTTGTCCAAGTTAGCAACAGTAACTACGGAGGGCAGGACTTTGCATCATGTCCGTTTTGGCCGGTAGTTCAAGTTTAGCCTGATATTTCCTAGCAACAACATGCAGTTCCAGGAGGTGTAACGTAAGTCATCTGTGGTTAAAACAATTCCATACGCATCTTTTCTTGCAGCTTTTGTAAATATGAGTCTTTGTCTTACACCGGCTCAGTCTTCCCCTCGTCCACAGCTACATGGGGAGCTCCTTCCTCTTTCTTGCCGCAGCAAACGTCCCACATGGGAGGGTGGGTCTTCCCTGTGTCCCATCATCCTCGCGGTCCTCATCCTGGCCGGAAGCCGCGAGGCAATAAATTCAGTCTTCACACCCACTCTGACAAATATGCCTTCACCTCCCGGGGTTGAAAAATAAATCCATACAGGATACAGGAGCATTCTTCTCAAGAATTGTGCACCAAGACAAAAGCGACAGCACATGGGCATAAATAGTGTACGTAGCACCAGCCACATAGAGAGCACATCCTTCTGCACACATGCACATGAACACTGCCAAAATAAAAGGCCCTCATCAATTAAACAGTTCCTGTTTTACTCCATATTTGTCTAAATGAAAACAGAGCCAGAGTGTTGTTGGAAGTGTTCAGTTCCTCTTCTTTTTCATCTCAATTCTAAATAAAAAAAAAAATTTCCTTCTTGTCCTCTCTTCTTGTCCTCCCTCATATCTCTTATCCTCCGTCATTCCACTGATCAGTACCAGAACTATAATGATGATGAACAACTCACATCAAGGAAAGAATTGCAAAACATATTTTTGTCTTCTTACACATGCTGATGACATCTGGCGAGGATGTGGGTCTTCTGTCTCTACACATATGTAAATGAGATTTGCGTGCTTGTGGAACTAATCTGTATTATGTTGCAAGTAGCTCATCCGAATACAAATATTCTGCCCTAAAATACATTTCTACCTTAGGGAGCTTGTGAGTCATACCTTAACTTCTGCCAGGAATCAGATCTTGACACATGTTTGCATTTGTAATGTAAAAAAAAACAAAAAAAAAACTATATAATAAAGCAGATTTGGAAATCATTAGATGAGAATCCAGCTGCTGAGGCTGGAGTTTGTCTTATTTAACAGCGAAAGAATACCAGGAAAAGCCTGTTTTGAATGCTTTGTGGGTTTCTAAAATTAAAACCAACATTTCAAGTGTTCTGCAAGAGTTTACATCGCAGCAGTTTGTTAAGATACTTTGCAGTGCTTGTTCGGTTAGAAGATTACAAGACTACAGACTCTACAGCCGAGATATCAGCTCTGAATAAGTGAGAGGGTCACTAAAGTCAGTAGGGTTCGTCCACTGGGGATCAGGAATGCTTGTATAAAGTGTTTTGACAATTTAATAATAATAATAATAATATCTAACCTTTATTGATCCCCTTGGGGAAACTCCTTCTCTGCATTTGACCCATCCTACTCAAAGTTAACCTTAACTATACATACTAGGAGCAGTGGGCTGCCACGGTGCAGCGCCCGGGGAGCAGTCAGAGGTTAAGGGCCTTGCTCAAGGGCCCACAGTGGTGGTGACTGGGACAAGCGGTCGCTCTCACTTTCCCACATCAACCTTTTGCCAGTCTGGGGGCTCAAACCGGCGACACAGGGTTACAAGTTTGCTTCACAAACCACGTGTCAATCAAAGAATGAACTAACAAGGCAGTGATGGAAGGAGGCAATACAGTCGGAGAAGTAAAAGGGAATGTGGGCTTCTCTGATTTCATTTGCATTTTTATCTCTACAGTGGCATCAGGTTGTCCACTGTGAAAACCTATAACCCCATCAATAAGAACAACACTTTCCCCTGTGGTCACACTGGAAGTGGCCAAAGACTGTCAAATAGATTCTCTGTCCATTACATTCAAGGGGCAAGCAGAAGTTCGGTGGAGCCAGAGACGTGGTCAAACGTTACTTCATTGGAGGTACAAATCACCAGGGTAAGTCTGCGTCTCGTTTTGGCCGCAGGCTTGCATGAAAAATAAGATTATTTTTAAATAAAGTGTTGAAAAGTGTAGCAGGGGTTGCAGAAGTGTGGAAATAAATTCTGTGCATTTCACAGAAATTGTTCAAATATTAGTTTTCTAATGTTGCTGGCCAGTCAGCCCTCCTCCCTCTGCTGCTCTGTGGGTTTTAACTGGGTAACAGGCAGCACAAATTCAACAGAACATTCTCCACAGTAAAAAGAGCATCTAATGAATAGAAAACTATCTGGAAAATAGAAGCTGATGCACTGACACAGAGGTAGAGGATGGGGGTATGTTGCAAAATGCCTTAGAAAGCAATCAAATTAGTTTTCTGTGCATGTTTACCTTTCATTGCTTTTCAAAACTGAAATATCATATAGACACTTACAGAAACATACAATGCATTCACAAATTTCTACACAGTCTCCAATAATTTTAATTATGATATAGCAACCTCTTAAATGATATGCAGGCGATATTTGTTCATGGTCCAACCTCCATTTTGTAAAATGTAAAATTGCCACCGTACATAAATCAGGTGACCAACCCGTCTCTCTTAAAACTACATACATAAATTGACAACACTGATAAAGAGTCAGATTAGTTATAGTCAAGTAGTTCTTCAACTGCCAAGCTCTATGGGAGAGTGGCAAGTGAAAGCCACTGTTGAAAAAAGCTCTTATTAAAACCCAACTGGAGTTTACCAAAAGGCATTTGGGAAACTCTGAAGTGAAGTGGAAGAAAATTATTCTGGTCTGATGAGACCAAAATTGAGCTTTTTGGCTCATCAGACTAGACGGGCAGATACCAGATACTGCACAACGTCACAAACACTCCATACCCTTCAGCATGGTGGTGGCAGCATCATGATGTGGGGATGCTTCTCAGCAGCAGGCCCTTTGTAAAGGCTGATGCAGTCTGCAAGACAACTGTGACTTGGGAAAAAAAATGTTTTCCAGCAAGACAGTGACCCGAAGCATACAGCCAAAGGTACTTGAGACTTTGTGGCTGAACTTGACAATGGCAGTTTATTCAAAATCCCCATGCAAACTGACAGAGTTTGAGCAGTTTTGCAATGAACAATGGGGTAAAACTGCAGTGTCTAGATGTGCAAAGCTGATTGAGAGCATTCACAGACTCAGTGTGATAATTGCAACCACAGGTTCAGTTACTAATCACTTTGTAAAAATCTGTTTTTAATTGGACATGAAAAAGTCCTTTTTTTTTGTTGCAAATTCTTGTCAAAAAAGCTAAATCCATGTCAGTATCATTATTACACTGTGCTGATATGTATCATATGTGTAGTGTAAAAACAGGACCATCGATATGGCAGGTAGGTGTTCAAGGATCAATGCTGTGTCACAGATCAAAGGACAGAATAATTGATATGACCGAGGATGAAATGAAAGTGTTAGGCCTCATGTCGTAGCATAGGGGCACCTCTAATATTTAAAAGAAGAAAGGGAATAAAGGCGACCCTTCACCAGTCACTTTTCTCATATTAGAGGGATAGCCCAGATAGATTAACTCCCTCACTACAAAACCACACAAGTCAGAAGAAAAACAGCCATCCATTTAAATCAGGTTATACATATCACAGTGAAGCACAAAAATATCTCAAGCACAAAGTCCCATTAAATCAACACAATCCAAATCAGAATTATCCATCCATCATCTATACACCGCTTAGTCCTCTGTAACCCTAACCCTTGCAGGGGGGCTGGAGCCTATCCCAGACGACTCGGGCAAAGGCAGGGGACACCCTGGACAGGTGGCCAGGCTATCACAGGGCTACAAAGCTCAATAGAGACAAACCGCCAAGTACACTCACATTCACACCTACAGACAATCTAGAACAGGGGTAGCCAACCCTGGTCCTCGAGAGCCCCTATCCTGCATGTTTTAGATATGTCCTTCTTCCATATGACTGAATGTAAAGACACTTTTGTGCATTTCTGGTTTGCTTTTTTTTTACGGTTTGTATTAATTGTTGAAATTATTGATTATTTACCAATTTTACGCTTTACCTTTTTTTTTTTTTTTTAGATTGTATTTCAGTGCCACCTGCTGGACATTTTTAATAAACAGTGCACCCGACACACAAGTCAGAAATTGTTTTGCTTTTTAAAAAATCTGCTGTCCTGTCAGATTTGTCACTAATCATAGCAGCGCAAAGTCCTTCCATCATGTTGGAGGGCAGCTAGTCGACCAGCAGAAGGAGACTCTCTGCTGCACGGACTGTGTCATCATATCAAACCATGACAGCTCTGACAACTGTCTATATACGGTCATCTTCTCGGCACTTTTATGACACTTGTGATGAGTCTGAAGGCTGAGTAGGTTTGATAACGGACGAACCGCATTGACTCTTATGACCTTAGAAAGTACTAAAGGAACTCTTATGTGGCCGTTGGTAAGTGGAGGAAGACTTTTTTTTCTCCAGCATCTCACTCAAAAGACAAATACAAGAGTGACAATAATAATAATAATAATGCATTGGTTTTATACAGCGCTTTTCTAGGCACTCAAAGACGCTTTATATTGCATTATTCATTCACTCCATACTCGATGGTCGTAAGCTGCCCTGGGGTAGACTGACAGAAGCCAGGCTGCCAATCTGCACCATCGGCCCCTCTGACCACCACCAACCACTCACTCTTACACTGCATTCACCCAACTAATGTTTTGTGTGACAAACCAAACTCCTTTAAAACACATCATCATCATTACTGAAAGCAGTGATCACTTTTAACCTGAAAATACATACACATGAGTAACTGATTCTAACAGATGATAGATATCTGATGAGCTCACAACTGAGTTTGTTTTTACATTTATAGAATTGATCAGTGTAGTTCCTCTACAATGTTCTGCTCAGACTCTGGATAAGCTACTAAACCTTCTTAAATCCATTTAAGAAAACCTCTGAAGCAATAGTTTGACAGTTCCGGAAATACAGGTTTTTGCTTTCTTACTTCGGGACATAGACTGAGAGAAAAGCTGTTCAGGTTTCCACGCAAAGGTAACTAAATCTGTCAAGCAACAACTGTAAAGAAAACCGACAGGGTTCCAGGGCATAGAGCTGCACCTGGCAAACAAACACTCCTGTTGAACCCTATCCTTTAAAGGTGTCATGTTGGGCCCCTCTTAAGCAAATGAATCAAAATCTCACATGTTCACACAGTGTGTCTTTTAGTTTTACAGCTAAAAACACTGCAAAGGTGGTTCATTTTACCATGACTGTATTACCCCTGGTTAAATGGGCTGTTTGGCTCATAAGCCAGTGAGCTGCTGCTGTTCCTGAAGGAAGAAGGAAGAACATGTTTGTCTGAAACTGTGAGTCAGTTTGAGCTGACAGCTGGTTAGTTAGGTGTCACATAGCACCTGGGCTGAATTCTTATTGACCTGTAAAGCTGGGAGGTAAACACCTTCATAACTTAGCATCTTTTATTTTACACCTTCAAGTTTATAACAACCACAAAACACAATAAAAATGGATTTACACCATATGGGAGCTTTAATACGATAGCATTAAGTCTATAAAGTATTTTTAATGTAAGCAATATTGTGGTTTGGGGAAAACAGTTTCTATCCAAAGGTGTTTGTGCATGAAGTCCATGAATAAATGTCTCTCCTGGCCTGACCTTAGCTCCATGCAACACCTTCAGATGAACTGGAACACCAACTTGGAGCCAAGGCCTACTTGGACGGCGCGAAAGCATTTGTTGCTGAATGGGATCAAATCCTTTCAGCTGGCATCCAGAATCTGGTGAAAGAGCCTGTCACAGCAGCACATTAAAGACCACAGTTTTCAAATGAGATGTTCATGATGGGTGCATTATAGTGGTCTTACTGCCACAACAGAGCACAATAGAGCCTGGTTGGATCCGGTCCTAAAGGATAATATGCTTCTTTCTTGCTTAGTATTAGAGGAGACGATTAGAACGTAGCTTAGCAGAAAGACTGGAACAAGGTGGAAAAGCTAGCGTGGTTCAGTCTAAAGGGAAAATAAAGTCCAGCACCTCTGAAGCTCTCTGGTTAAAATATTACATGTTGTTTCCTTTATTCAGTTACTGTCTTCCTTAAAACTAAGACGACCATAAGATGTTAATACCCGGAGATTGAATTACCTTCCCTTTTAATGAAGCGAGAGGTAACTTGAAAGATTTGTAGCTTCCTGTTTTCCATTTAATCATATATTTTTGCTCTAGTAGGACAAAGACTACTCTATGTCCGGTCAGAAAATGGCAATGTTGACCTTATCATGTGTCTTTTCTCTCTTTTCACCTCTGATTGTCCATCCATTCATCATCTATACACCGCTTAATCCTCTGTAGGATCACAGGGGGGCTGGAGCCTATCCAAGCTGACTTAAGGCGAAGGCAGGGGACACCCAGGACAGGTCGCCAGTCTATCACAGGGCTACACATAGAGACAGACAACCAAGCACACTCTCATTCACACCTACGGACAATTTAGAATCATCAATTAACCTCAGCATGTCTTTGGACTGTGGGAGGAAGCCGGAGTACCCGGTGAAAACCCACGCTGCACAGGGAGAACATGCAAACTCCACACAGAAAGATCCCAGGTGTCCTAACCGGGACGCGAACCGGGGATCTTCTAGCTGTGAGGCGATGGTCCTAAACACTATTCTGAACTCTCTAACTTATCTCTACCTGTATTACAGTGTGTGTGACCTGTAAAAAACATCCCACCAGCCCATAAACTCTTATTATTCTTTGGTTTTTAATATTTGAATACAGGACCACACATTCATGAGTGCTGGGAAGACTTTCTTACACTGTAAGTGCAGCACTAACTCTACTGAAGTAATTCACAGTGTAGTGCAGTTTTTCAAACATGTTTTTTTTTTTTTTTAGAAACTTTATTTGTCCGCATGAGGCAATTACATTTTTGCATATCTCAGTTGCGGTCAGAGCGCAGAGTCAGCCACGGTGCAGCGCCCCTGGAGCAGGAAGGATTAAGGGCCTTGCTCAAGGGCCTAACAGTGGCCACAGTGGGGCTTCGATCCTCTGACCTTCCGATCAGTAACCCAGATACTTAACTGTTGCGCCACCACCGTCCCCAAATGATGATGATGCCAAAGTCTCAGTTTCATCTCTATGTAAAAACTGCAAGCACAAGTAAAACCAAGGCCTCTCAGATAAGACAACAGATTTATGTCAAGAGTCACTCCTTACACAACCCTCCTTATCTTTATTAAGAGGCAGTTCTAATGAGCAGGTTACGGGTAGAGGATGAAGGAGAAGGGAAGCAGCCAGAAAGCAAAAGAGAAAGAAACCACTTCTTTCCACTGACACTGTGTATTTTTTTCTGAATCCAGAATGAATTCCTTGCTGATAAAACCTTGAATGCTGGTTCTTATCTACAACCACTGGGTGGTGCTGATTAGCAAAGACACAAAATGACCCTTCAGCTGCAAAAACACACCCCAGAAAATGCTGTAGCTGCTCAAATTTAATTTTCCAGCTTTGAACACCACAAATAAAGGTAATCTACTGCCCTGGTATGTTGGGTTGGAAGCATAAAACTCAAAACCTCTCCCAATGTGAGACAAAATAAAACAAGGTGTTTCTGAAGGTTCCTTTCAGATATAAAGGACATTTGAAGTCACAGAGACACTATAAGAGGCTAAAAACACCCAAAGCCTGCTAGACACCCACACATATAATAATAATAATTATAATAATAATAATTCTTTATTTGTATAGCACCTTTAAAAACAAAGTTTACAAAGTGCTTTACAGGCAGGGCAGCAGGCAAATGTCATTTTAAAAATAACAAACAGTAAAAGATGAATAAAAGCAATAAAAACAAGTAAAATATAGAAAAGACATAATAGAAAAGAACTAAAACAGACATAGCAAGACAACATCACGCAAAAGCAAGCCTATAAACGTGTGCTAAAAGGAATCACTTCCCACTATTAAAATGCAGAATGCCCTCATAAAATCATTTCGGTCAGCAGACATTTGGGAAATGAAAGTAGAGACAAACGAAAAAAGTTGCCACACGTGACAGGCAGAGATGCTGATGGGTCAGTTTCAGGAGAGGACGGTGCTGCGTAATATGTTTAATCTGCTGCCAAGGCAGACTTTAAACAGGCACAAGTTTGACATTTCAACTGTTAACAGCTGTTTGGAGTCTTATTTCAGCAAGACGGAGATTCTAGCTGAGCTTAAAAGACAATTTAACTCTGGTGTTTTGTTAAGTTTAGTTTTGAAAATCTTAATACACAGAACAAAAGTCTTGATTTCAGAGGCGCATTGTTGAAATTTAAACATCCTCTAAGAGTATTTCTGTTTTATTTTCTAGTTCATTTAACTTGGATCACTGACGAAACTTCTTCTTTAAAATTCAACCTGACTTCCTGTTTCCTCAGTCGGGCTTTTAGTTTAATGCAAATCTTAAATCAGTGAAAAACAATGTCTTTAATTAAGATATTAACATTTCTGTTCCAAATGTATGTTTATGCAAACCGTTCATGTTTTTTAATATTAGATACAGTGGCAAGAAAAAGTATGTGAACCTTTTGGAATTTCATGGTTTTCTGCATCAATTTGTCATAAAATGTGATCTGATCTTCATCTAAGTCAAAGGTATTGACAAATATAATGTGCCTCAAATAATGACACAGGAAATTTCTGATCTTTCATGTCTTTATTGAGAACAATCATAAAAACTTCATTGTGCTCGTGGAAAAAGTATGTGAACCTTTGAGTTAATGACCTCAAAAAAGCTAATTGGAGTCCGGTGTTAGCATACCTGGAGTCCTGTTAAGAGAATGAGTTTGGAGGTGTGGAATAGAGCTACTTTGAGTGAGAAAATCCAATCAAACTTTTTGAGTTTGCTCCGCACAAGAAGAATACGCTTATGTGAGCCATGCCTCACCAAAAAGAGCTTTCAGAGGATCTACGATCAAGAATTGTTGATTTACATAAAGCTGGAAAGGGTTACAAAGTGATTTCAAAGACTTTAGAAATTCACCAGGCTACAGTTCGATCTACAAATGGAGACACTTTGGGACTGTGGCTATTCTACCAAGAAGTGGGCGCCCAGTCAAAATGACCACAAGAGCACAACGAAGACTCATCAATGAGGTAAAGATACACCCCCGAGTGACAGCCAGAGATTTGAAGGTGTCATTGGAACTGGAACATCTGTGTTCATGAGTCTACAGTATGTAAAACATTAAACAAGCAGGGTGTCTATGGCAGGACACCATGAAGGAAGCCACTAGCCTAACATTATGACCACCTGCCTAATATTGTTTTGGCTCCTCTTATGTAGTCAAAAATGCTCTGAACCATTGGGCATGGACAAGAGGACCTCTCAGGGTGTCCTATGGGGTCTGGCACCAGGACGTTGGTAGTGGATCCTTTGGGTACTCTGGGTTGTGCAGTGGGGCCTCTGTCAATCCAACTTGTTCCACTGCATCCTGTTGATGCTTGATCAGAATGGGGTCTAGGAAGTTTGGAGGTCAAATCAACATCTTGGGCCATTGTCATGTTCCTCAAGATGTTCCTGATTGGTTGATGTTGTTGCCATGTGGTGGGGTGCATTTTCCTGCGGGGGTAGACCAGTGACATTTGGGATCTCCATTTGCATGAGGGAGTGTGCTTGTTCTGGGACAATGTTTATTTGGGTGTCTAAGTCTCATCAACACGGATGTTAAATCCA
>OMNN01100808.1:19307-41934 GCA_900302755.1 Chromis chromis
CCCATTCTGATCAAGCATCAACAGGATGCAGTGGGGCCTCTGTCAATCAAACTTGTTCCACTGCATCCTGTTGATGCTTGATCAGAATGGGGTCTAGGAAGTTTGGAGGTCAAATCAACATCTTGGACCATTGTCATGTTCCTCAAGATGTTCCTGATTGTTTGATGTTGTCATCTGGTGGGGTGCATTTTCCTGTGGGGGTAGGCCAGTGACATTACAGATTGTCATTTGCATGAGGGAGTGTGTTTGTTCTGGGACAATGTTTATTTGGGTGTCTAAGTCTCATCAACATGGATGCCAAAATCCAAGGTTTTCCAGCAGAACACCACATAGTACCACACTACAACAGTTTGTTCTTAAACTGAATCTCTAAAATCGCCTCCAGCACACTTGTGTTGCATCAGAGGGCCTGAATTTTTGATTGATGTAATTGATTTTGAAAATGACTAACCTTGCACTTCTGGAGAGAAGTTGATGTTTTTTTGAATCAGAATAAATCGGAGCCAGGGATGTTTTTGGAGCCAGCATCTGTGCCATCAGAGGCACTGATGCTTTTGCATTGGCTTCAGTTTAAAGCCATGGTAGTCTCTTCCTGGACCAACACACTCAGACATATGAAGCTGCATTCTCTCAGGTGATCTTTGATGTCATAGAGAAATGCTTGACTGTACTGTGAGGTCATATATTATACAGGTTGTCTGCTAAAATGTTAAAACTAAATCTACATTCCTGCACCCCGACATACATACTTCATGTCTGACTCTGTTTCTCGTCTAAGATCTCATATTCCTTTCTTTCCCGTCTCCTTTTCCAGAGCATCTCATGTTTAAATTAGAGGTGTCACTGCTTAGTGTGGAGTTCAGACAAAAAGCACAGAAAAACTTGCTGACAGTCTGACAGCTGGTTTCCATGTTCACTACAAAATGAAGCAGGAAAGTGATCAGTTCTGTTCAGATGCTTTGCTGCTGCTACTGCTGCTGCTGAAAGTGCCGCATGCTCTCTTTATCTGCCTCCTTCTTCTTCCTTTTTTCCCCCCAACATCTAAGCTTTCATTTGCTCTACTTTTACTCCCTGAATGCAGAGGATGTAGTGATAGATTTGTATACTGCACTGAGTCATCTGCGCAGCAAGGGCATAATGTAGATCCATTCATTTCTGGGACCAAAAAACTGGATTGCCACGTCACTCTAATTCAATAACAACATGCGTAATCCTGCCATGGATTTCCAAAATGAAAGAGGGAAAAAAACGTCAGCATTAAGATATTGTCAGGCACCGGCATAGTAAATATAAATGCAGGATTGGAACATGTGAGGCTGAGATCATCTTCTTAAAAAGAAAAACACGCTCGAAGTTCCTTCAACCTGTTTTTGACAGGCGGCAAGCTCGAGTGCAGCAGACTTGGTTCAGCAGCTTTAAGTGTGAAGCATCCAGCAGGCAGAGAGGCTGAGGAGTGTGTGTGTGTGTGTGTGTGTGTGTGTGGATGTGTGGTGCGTGCGTGCGTGCGTGCGTGAGGACAATATTACCATCATATTACCACTCTGTCAGAAGAGGCTCGTACATCCCTGGTTTCTGGACAAACTGTTGGTCGGACGCAGCCGAGAGCAGGCTCTAGTGTTAGATCCAAATGTGCAAAATCTATCATCATTTTTCAGGTTATTTTATTTTAGCATGGTTCCAGACCTCTGATTTACCACACACAGTTTTTCTTCAGTAATTCAAATGGATCTTGTGATGTGTTTATTGACCAATACTGAAAATACAATCTGACTTTTTAGGCTGAATAAACAGTTTAGAAACAGACTCCTAAAACATTGTCAGACTCATAATAGCCCAGTTACAACAAGCCATGAAAGTGTAGCTGATTTAGTTTTCACCTTGATATTGACAGATGGATTGCTATGATGTCAGCAGTAATGTCAGCATTATACCAGGCAGTTGTGGTGAAAAGGGAGCAGTCTATGTTCAAGTACGGTCATGAGTTTTGGGCAGTGACTGAAAGAATTTGATTGTGAAGCACACGTAATGAGTTTCCTCCATCCAACTGGTAGGAGACACTGGAATGGACCCAGAATAAGCTGGAGAGATTTTATATCTCATCCAGCCTGCGAACACCTCAGTATCCCACAGGATAAGCTGGAAAATGTCTGAGATGATTGAACTACCTAACTTAGCCTGCTGTCCCTGTGGCCTGACTCTATGGATCAAATCAACCTTCAGCACCAACTACTGCCATAGCAATTGTACTTTTGCCAAAGCTACGAAAATAGTCACATCGATGGAAAATGGCCACAAACAAGCAATGGTTTTGTTGTCTTACAGACATAGTTATTAGGGATGTCCTGATTAAGTATTTTATCTGCCATCTGATCCGAGTCATTTAATATTTACAGTAGTATTCCCAATCCAATACCATTGTTCTCTAGGTAATACACACTTATAGTACATTTAAGTTAGTAAAATCAATCCAGTGTACATGCTTGACAATCAAATGGCACTGTAATGCATTAAGAAAAATATGCATTTCTGCATCCAAGCTTTTCCTATGTTATGTAGGTGGTCACGAAACTTGTTGTAAAACTCTAATAGGTCACTGTGTGAATTGTAGTGTTGAGGGGGTAGGGTGTACAGTTATATCATAAGCACAGCAAAAACCTATATTCTCTACATGCATGTCAGACTTGGCTGTAGTACCTGGTTGTGCCACCATGTGGAGCCTGTTTAATACTGTAGTGACCCAAATAGGCTGAGATTTGGACTCTGGCTACTTCTGTGTCGCCTAATGACGTCCAGCCAGAGCTCATGTATAGAAGACAAGTTGGGATCAACTAGGACAGTGGTCCTATATCACACCAAGAAATGTAACAGAAAAACAGAAATATCATTGCAGAACAATCGCCCACTATGCTCAGTTTGTGTTATGAAATAATCAATTGTTAATTGATAATGATGCCAAGTATTGATTAAGAAAATGATTCAAAATGTGCTTCCCTAATGTCCTTGTACAGATTGGCTGGTTGTGAACTTACGTAATGAGGATTCCCCTGCAGCAAAGGGTTAGTCAGACAAGTTAAGCAGTCTGGTTTTATTTTACAGTGTTTGAAGTGTTTGTCCTTTCATTTAAAAATTATAGTTAGAAGTCTGGAAGTCATTTATTGCCGCATTATCTCTTCACTGTGAGTTTTACAGGAGCTACTTTGCATGATTACTTTGAGCTGGCAAAGAATGCCAAAGTTATGAAATTACCCAAAGATATATGACACTGTTTATTGTCTTGTTTAGCAGTGCATAAAATTAATAATGAGTCAGAGCAGATTAATCAATGGGTGTGTTTCTGTTTGAGCAGAGAGGAAGAAACTAAATGATTTTGTGTTTGGCTCACTCTGAGCACAGCTCTGGCATCCATAGTAGCGCTCAGTCGAATAGAAGAAACCGTTTCTAATGTTCTGCATTCATTAGCCTACTTGTTTTGATCCACAGTAGCTGGAATGTGCATGCAGTGTGACCTCTTTTGTTTAAGTAAAGATTCAGCACAAGTGGAAAGAAGTTCATGTTTTCAATACATTTTGTGTGTTGAAGACAGATTTGAAGAAATGTGTTCTATTTTCTTAATATTCTTTTTATTCTAATATTTCTTTTTTGTTAAAGCATGCTTCTGAGGACACTGAAATGTGTATTATTAATGTGTGTGTGCGCGTGTATGCACGTCATGTGTTTATGCTTGAAGATTGCAGTTGGATTGGATCACAAGTGACTGTTTGCTGAGCTTGACTGTGTTCATGTTACAGTCACAATTTTGGCAGATTTCGATTTTCGAAATCCACAGGAGATCCTGGACTACTAAGTCCTTGATTTCACATAAAAGCAACCATAAATAGGCTTCTTATTTGGAGCCAGCAACTGCGGTTTTTACCCACTTGTAGCTGCCCGAGTCAGTCGAGTCAGTCAGAAAAAAAAACAGACTTTAATCTATATTTCTTGCTTTGTTTGTTAGTAAGTAAAATGGCCTAAAACGTGCACATGATATAATGCTAAGAGACTGATGCTGAAGCTATGTAACTATGCTATGAAAAGTCAACATCCTCACCAGCAGATGATCCATGTATAAGACATGTAAGAAGAAGAGCAGTGTTGTTTTTGTATTGCAGGGTGGAGCTTGTAAGCCCTACTTTTGCACTACAGTTTTGAGTTTTTCCTTCCCGAAGAAGGAGGGTAATAAAGGGCAGGTGATGCCCCGGACTGATCCATTGGCCTCATCGACTGTTGGACTCTTATTAGACTGTTTACTTACAGCATTTCTTGTTTATCAATTCAATGAGCTCTGTAAAGCACTGTGAAACAACTGTGTTGTGATATTGGGCTATACATTGAATTGAATTGAATACAGTACTTTAAATAACAATGTCGTTAAACTGTTAATTGTTCTATACAAAAAAACTTGAATGTTTGAAAGCTTACCTAATATAACATATAACAATTTTTAACAATATTCTTAACCGAAAGTTGTCTGCGTTATCAATCAATAATCAATTCATCTCTGGCTGGGAGCCATTAACCACCACAGAAGTCTCTGTCATGGTGCCCATTGGCATCTATATCTCCACAATGGTTTCTGATTACCAACACGGTATAGCCAGTATGTGTGACTGCCTTCTAATCCTGTGTTTAATACTACAGTATTAAACACAGCAAATGAGCTGCAGTTGTCCATCTTATTAAATAGTAAGAGGCTCCACCTGGCAACCAGGTACTACAGTAAATCTATAGTACATTATCTGACATTCAGGATTTGCTGGGGGAAGTCTAAACTGTGGCAGCACCGACTCACAACTTCCAGGATTTAAAGAGTCCATGCCTCGGTGACTTGGAGCTGTTTTGGTGGCATCTGTAGGACCAACCGTGTATTAAGCAGGGCCCATCAGTGTGTGGAGAAATCCAAAGCTTGGCCAGCCATGTTTGGTTACCTTTGCTAAGCAATTGTTTGACAGTCCGTGTTGGGTGATGGGCTTTAGCAAACCACTTTATTGGTACAAGCGGTGGCACTGAAACCTTAAAGCGCATTAAATCCCATCTTGTTGCCTCAGGGCTCATTACGCTGTAGAGAGGTCAAGCTGGATTCATCAGAGAATAAAAGCACTGAAAAAGAAGACCACTCTTTGTTCTTTGAGCTCCATCCTTGGCCTTTCACAGAAGGACACGAAGGGGCAGGGGGCTGTCCCAGATCCAAGGCCAGATTGATAGTTTGACTAGGTTACTGGGGGAGCATTGATGGTATCCATCTCTCACTAAGACTCAAGTGCCAGAGGGCGGGAGTCAAGGCCAAATTGGATTAGATCCTCTGAGGATGGAGTTGTTCTTGCAGTTGACCTTGGGAATTGTTCAATTGTGATTCAATTTGAAGCCCATGCAATCTGTTGACTGATAGCTGTAAACATGGCGACAAACACATTCCTTGTCCCCTCTTGTCACACAAGTAATTGATATATCTTCCCTGCAACACTGGTTTACATCTTGAATATTGCCCAGCTCCTAATCTGACTGTCAGATAAAGTGGTTTTCATATTGCAAAATCTAAAACAACCAAATCTCATTGTGGCTGTAGGTATCTCAGCTTCAAATCAGCCCGGTGCTTTAATGGATCCCGGAGATGCAGAGTCGGATCACAGTAAACCCCCTGCTGTGAGTATCAGAAGGAAATATTCAGATATCCCTCCCGCGGAGTCACAGCCTTCATTCTTTTGACCCAGGTGATTGCTTTGCTCTTTGTTCACTTGGCTGCGACAGCACCCTGTCACACGTTGCGTGCAGTGGAATGGGAGATAATTAACTGTAATGATAATGGCAGCCATTTGCTATTTCGATTAGTATCATTTTAATCATCATTACATTGTTGTCTGGCTGTGACATGACATTAATAGGAAGCGGTGATAGCATGTACATAGAGAGGGCGATGGCGGTGGCTCGACAGGCCAGAGAGGAGCACTTCCTGCCCTGCCTGCTGTAGACAGGCAAAAGGGGGCCAGTGTTGATGGCTCATTACGGCTTGCAAACTAAACTGAAATGTTTCTGATTCAGGAATCCTCAAATTTTCTTGGTCGTTTGTGTTGTAATTAGCAAGTGTACCGCTCGTGGTATCTTACCACGGCATACATTACGCTCAGTGTTCATTTGATCTGTCACGCCTCGCTGAACGTTTACGTCTTCACTGGCAGCGATAATTGAATAAACTAGCGAGGGCATTTCTCTCCATGCATTTTAAAGTGCATCTGAAGCAGCAATTTGCATTACGGGGAGCAATTAGCAGTCTGGTAATTAACAGCCAGCAGTTATGACATCGCCATTTTTTTTGTAACAAGCCAATCACCTTTTTCAAACGGAGATCTGTTTCAGAGTGGAAACGGGCAACTTCTAAGCTGTTTTCTGGACTATTGTATTGGACAGTATAATGATTTGTAATGGTTATACAAAACAAATCAAGTGTCACTGTTATAATATATCCACAAATGCCAACATTCCATGCCCCCTGAAGTTAGAGATGAGGTATTTCTCAGTCGTGCTGTTGACCAAAGCACCTCCAGTTGGCCTATAAATCAAGCTGCAGTCTGCTGTGGATATAAAATAGAAATTCAATAAAGACTCAACCAAACTTTAGATGTGTTGGGTAAGATTGCAAGAGTTGTAGAGCAGCAACAAGACGGGGCCGTCTCCATGGCTCGAGACTGAAAAATGAATTATTCAGGTGTGCCTTTGGCCTAATGTGAAGCATGATGAAAGTAGATTTTAGATTACCAGTGTGTCGACACTGTCCTCTTGCTCTGAAGCAGAGGTCCGGCGGGACAAGTGGGACAAACCTCAGTGAGTGAAAACACACTGCCCTCTGTTGGGCCAAACACTTTCACTGCCTCCAGACTGTGACCACACACACTCAGCAGGACCCACAAGGGTGGTGCTTCAGTCTTGATTTATTCCTGCCGTTATTAAAATCATGTAGCTCTTCACTCAGATCATTTCAGTGTCACCGTGGTGAAATTAATCATGTTGGAACTAGAGACGAGGCATTTGCTTGCTTTGGCACTTGTTTTTGTGGACACTGTATTGTGTTGAAAACTGGTTCTGACTGGACTGTCTGATGGATTTAATGAAACATGTGCACCTGTGTGATCTTGTACAACCGCAGATGCCAGCAAAGAGGAAGCTATAACATAATTTTAAGGGACTTTATTTGGCAGAAGTCCTGTAAACTGGTACCAGGACTAAATATCTGTCAGGTATGGGACTGTTAGAATTTATGACTGGTGAAAAATGGGTGATAACTTTATTAGCTACAGTTTCTAGGAAGTTCAGGTGCCCATTGAATTCAGTCTATAAAACAGCAATAATTGATTTTCTAGGAGGCCACTTGAGGATATGAGAAATAAGCTGTAAATAAAACATTGACATATATATCAATCACTCCGATAAGCCAAAACTTTACGACCACCTTTCTAATATGCTGTTGGTTCCGTCTCTACAAGACCTCTGAAGGTGTCTTGTGATATCAGGCACCAAGATATAAGCATGCAGATCATTTAAGTCCTGGAAGTTGTGTGTATCAGACTTATTCCAACACACATTTTAATCTGTTCATGATTTGTTAGTAGTTACTCACCACAGTCTGCCACTGCTGTTTAGGTGATGCTCTGACTCAGTCGTCTGACCATAAAGATTAGTTTATTGTCAAAGTTGCATGTGCAGCATAACAATGTTTTGTGCAAGTTTTAAGTGGTGTCAGTTGTTGAAAAGTTTGGCATTCTTTGAACAAAGTCCTGTTATGAGCTCTGCACAGGTCGAAAATAATGGTTTGACCTGTCCTCTTTTGTCCCTGCATCTCTAATACCAAACTTAGCTGAACTGAAGTGGTTCTGCCAAATCTGAGACCTGAGGTTAACTAAATAACCTTTTGAAAGTCAAACAGTTTTTTGGTAGTTTTTAACTTGTGTCACATTTTTATTCACTGTGTGCTCATTTGTCGCTACAATATAAAGTCCTGCACTCTATGGAACCGGCATGACCATGGCTAGTAGTAGAGAGAACTCAGCAATGTCTTTTGTCCAGTATAACAAAGTTGGAGTGCTACAAATCATTAAATTAAGAGAAAACAAAAGTTACATTTTCGTGACTGTTTTTTTTTTTTTTTTTTTTTTTTTTTAAATGGAAAAAAACCTGGATTCAACATGTACAGCATTTTCCCAGATATCCACAGGTCTTAGCAATATTGGACAAAAAAAAATTGTGGTTCTGCATGCAATAGATAATTTGCTATTTACGTTTTCTTTTTGCAATTTCTGTAAATTAGACCTTTGTCACTCTGCACATCCATTCTAGAGATATTTCACCATGCTGAAGGTATCTTACAACAACTTGCACTTCTGTATACTATTTTTTTTTATCCATGCCGAATTTATTTTATTGATCAAGTATGCTTCATTTTGCTCTCAGTCTCTCTACTTTCTCTACAAACATGTCTCCTCTCTGATCTGTATATAAAGACAGACAGAGAGACAGACAGATAGATAGATAGATAGATAGATAGATAGATAGATAGATAGATAGATAGATAGATAGATAGATAGATAGATAGATAGATAGATAGATAGATAGATAGATACTTTATTCATCCATTAGGGAGATTCAAGTTTTATGTACATAACTGACATAACTGTACATTTAGGGTAGCAGACACTGTGATGTGATAGACTTCATATGTCATTTGAATCTAGCAGAAGGACTTTTGTTGAGGCTCTATTGCAGATGTGAGGCAAGACAGCCGGAGGAGGGAGACAGTGACCACAGAGATGGGAGTGGCTCTTGAACAACTTTCTCTCTAATCGCACTCAGACACACACTCACAGCCACACAGACACTCACACACACACTCACAGTCCATTACTGCTGCTCATTCATTCCTGTCCTCAGTGCCGCTGCCGAGAAGTGATTAGCAAACCACTGAGACAATATGCAAAAATGGCTTTCGTCACACAGAACTCACGCTCAATGAGCTGCTATATCATGTATCGCGCTGAACAATCTCGTGATTGGATTGCCTCTTCACAGCCTCTTCCCCCGTCCTGCTCCGTGTGTTTTCCTGACTACCAGCGGTGTAGTGCGAGGAACTGGAGTGATGTGGCTTTTGTGATGTTGTTGTTGTGAGCCCTGGGCTTTTTTTTTCTCTGACAGAAGGGGCCTCCACTTCTGGGCCCTAATGCCTGCCATTCAGCTGAGCAATATGACTCCATGATATACTACCTCCCATCCTTCACCAGCTTCCTCTCTGTCTGAAGAGATTGAAGACATGTCTCAGTGTCCCATAGCTGTAAAGCACCATATGTTGAGGTAAACATGGTCGGACGTTCCTTCTGTTAACAATAGTGCAGGAAAAATAAGAGATGATGCTCTTACGTCCTGTTTTTTGTGCAGCCCTCTAATTGATATTAGTCATGTTATTGTTTCCTCCCCTAACTTACCGGAAGCAGACCTTATTGACGGTATGAAAGGAGACGTTGTCCAGCAGCACTCATCATAAACACGTCTCCTCCTTATAAGCCTGTTACATAATGGACTACTAGGCCCATTCTGCCAAAGGATTAGAAGCGGTGGAGAAATCTCTCTGCTAGAGACAGATGGACCAAGAGACGTCTCCGGCCTTCAGAGGTATGCTGTCTCCTCCTTTGAATCAAAATTTCACGACTTAGATATTTGCTTAAGGTCTCAACAATGCCCTTGGGTTTACTAGATAAAGTTTGTTTCCGTCTTTAAGGTCTAATGTCTCTAAAGATTTATAAAATCTCTCGCTCGAAGGTCTCTGTTGGCGTCCAGACCAAGCCAAATGTCCTCCTCAGCGCTGTTGTCTTCAGGTCAAATCCTGTCTCTTTGAAATTACATTCGTGTATCACTAAATTGTTTACACGATTACATTGCCTCCGGGATTTAGGGCAAAAGGGGTTTTTGAATCAATGAAGTGCTGCACTGGAGTTGCTGGGAAGTGATAGGGGCGGATGGAGGGGGGGTGCAAAAACTCTCTAACGTCTCTAACAGCATTTCCTTTAAAAACATATTTGCAGATGCAATTTAGTCAGATATAAAACAAAA
Source organism: Chromis chromis (assembly GCA_900302755.1). NCBI lineage: Eukaryota > Metazoa > Chordata > Actinopteri > Pomacentridae > Chromis > Chromis chromis. Next base: position 29,436 of record OMNN01100808.1, read on the forward strand.
TTTCTAGAATATGGGTTGGACATTCAATTCTCCAGAGATTTATTCATAACGATGAATCAGAGCTGAGATGTAGCTGTCAGCGTCGCTTCTCTCTGTACGTCCCTAAACATGCATGTGGTGCTTGTACTGTAGAAGCAAGATGATACCCCTCGAGGGGATTTATTCAGCCCCTGCTGTTGAGGGTGGGGTTACATACACCGTGCGATGAGTACACACAGCAGCCGATCCAGTACAATTCATCAAACTGACAAACTCACCCCCACCTATATGCATTTGCTTCCTCATTGTGAGCAGACAGGAAAACATCTCCCACCTGGATTAGTCACTAATCCTGGATAGTTCACAGAGCGACTGCTGGACCTGCAGCCGTGGCAGCGATCCTTGCAGTTTGTGTCTAAGTAGATTGGGCCTGAATGTCAGTAAGTCTCCGGAGAGAGGGGAAGGAGAGGATCTTTGCTTTCACTCATCGCTATTGTCATGACAACTGCTGTAAAGGCCTTGCCGGTGATTGATGTTTCAACGCTTCCTTCCACCTTGCCTCTTGTCATGTCAGAGCGGTTCAGCCATTTCTGCAAATTGTGTATTCCCGCGAGGAATGCGCAGTCGACTACGGTGGCGAGTGATACATACAAAGCATATTCGGCAGTCGCGTTATCTGCCGAGTGATAGAGCAGCTTTTTATTTTGTTTAGCAATTTTCCCGCCCCCTCCTGCTTATTTCCAGCCTTGTTGTGCATCATTCAACACTTGTGACCAGCTCCGCCCTCTCTTCACTCTCTCTGATTAGGGAATACATCTTCCAGAAGGCTGCGCAACTTCACACTTGTGCTGTGGTTAGATGGAAGGTATGGCTGAGAAGCTGTCAGTGCATCCCTGCCAAAACCAGCGTTTGCTCATCTGCTGGCTCGACACGCTCGAACTAAAGAGCGAGAAGGGCAACACACCGCAAAGAAAATTTTTAAACAGTTTTTTTCTTGACGTGTTCTAATATCATTCGAATTGCTCTCGCTTGATAGTCTTTTTACTGGTGACAAGGTGCCAGATCGGGATCTTGGCCTGTGTTTAAGCTGGCATTGCCTCTCTGTAGGGTGTTGATGGAATTACTTGAACAACTCCTGGTAGACAAAACAACTGACTGTTTTACTTCTGGGCAAGTCAGCAATGAAAACAAGAAATTAGGGATATATATTTTAATAAAGCTGTTGCCCACCACTGGCAGTGTTCATGAGTGGGAAGCCGGTGAGGGATTAAGTCCTTGTCACTACGATAGTGACTCCTGTGTACGACTTTTGGCACCTGTAAGGAGTTAATGCAAGTTTTAACCACCTGCCTAAGTGGCTCCCAGCTTAGGGTCATGACCTCTCCAGGGATACAAAGAGCATTAAAGGGATGTGGAAGATCGGTGACCGGAATCCCTTTCTTACTTACCGCTGTGGCGAGAACTAGAAATACAATGTCAGTTGTAGTGCTGCACCATTGATGTTATATTAATCACCATCACACTTAAATGACATTAAATGAACATGATCAAATGTGATATTGATGTTTAAAAATGTTCCCCTCATAGAAAACTTTGCATTTATGTAGATTAGGACATTAGAACGCCTTGTTTCACTCTCTTTAAAGTACTCACACCTGTCTGAGCTGCTGCACTGCATCAACTTAGTGGAGACTAGAGGCTTCTCTGCACACAACCAGTTAGTTTCTTAGGATAGAATTGTATTCATGTTTTGCCCCTAAGAGATCCTCTAGATTCAGATGTAGAGGAACCTTATTTCAAGTCTCATGCAGACATTAGCAGGAATGTAGCACAACATGGAGATAAAAGCAGTGTTTTGTTCATTTAAATGTGAAGGTCCAATAAAATCAATTTGTCTCTAAAATCAATGAACAAGCAATAAATCCATTAAATAGGAATACAAAAATACAATGATTATAATTTTAATCGTACAAAGACGGATGGGTATTATATTCACTCTTATGTGTGTGTCTGTATCTATACATGTGTGTTTGTGTGTGTGTACGTATAGCTTTTTCCCATAAATACTCTATGAACGTGTTTTCCATAATAACACACATGCAGCAGTGTTACATTTGATGAGGGTCTGTACTGGCCCAGCGGTTTCACTGTGAAGGACTCATCAGCTCTGGATGAGAAGCGCAGAGAGGATTTGATTCCCCGATGCCTTCCCCTCTGTGGACCTGCCCTCAACGCAGCCACTGGTTTCCATAGAGACCAACAGACCAATCACCTCTCCCCTCTTCGGCGCTGTAGTACAGTGATCCATTGCATAGTATGTTACGTAGGTCCCTCCACAGTGAAATAATCCTCACATGGTCAACACCCTCAGTGTACCAATACACACAGTAGATGGTGCAGGTGTGACACATTAAGATACTTCAAATGTTGTTTGGCATGATTTCAGTCACAGAATATAACAGAACATATGCTAATTTAATTGCATTTTTTTCTGTTATGATTGCACGGTCACACATTAACAGCCATTTGGAAACATATGTAAATCTGATTAACTCATATTCACAAACTAGTAAACAAGAACTTGTGCACATAAGGGGTCTTCATTCCCTTGTGCTTTACAACACAATTGCACCTAAAAGCACTAATAGATATTGACTATATAGTTAGGATTAAGTAGACTTAATGGATATGCAGCACTAGTCTGTGTACATGAATATAGATTAAGTAGGTTAAATGCAGTCGAGAGTTTGTGCTGCTAATGAGATGTGCGGCGCCGGTTACATCATGAGGCTGCTGTACGTGAGCCATCATCCCCACTGTGCCCAAGTTGGAACGAGCAGCACTGGGTTGTGTGTGAGTGTGTGTGTGTACATGTGTGTGTGTTCGAGTAGGTGGGAGATTTAACTGCATGCTAGTCGGTTTGTGCCTAAGCTTTCTGCTCTCCTGCTCCCCCAGACCAGACTCAGAGGTGCCCGGCTCTGCCATGATTCACAGACGCCACCATCACTCGTGAGTACCTGTGTAAATGTTGCATGCTGGGGGATTTTTTTGGGGGGGATGTAGTGTCGTAGGAAACCTTAAAAGTTAGAACTAGAGAGCAAAAACTTTCTTTAAGAGTAGAAGATGCTCATTTGATGTTTAACACATACCTTTTTTTGGAATCCAAGGAATCCAATATCTATTTCGATTCATTTCTTATGTCTAAAGGGATTTTGAAAACCGACACAGTGCACTTTTTGCCTGTGTGTGCTGCTTTGCATGTGTTTTTGTGTGTATGTATTTTTGGCAGATGCTTCTGTAGGCTGAAACAGACTTTATCCGGACTTTTTTTTGCTGCACCGACAGACGTAAAGGTGGACTGTATTTGTGAAGCACTGGTGACGTCACGCCAGCAGAGCTATTTTTAGAAAGGGGTCTGAAGAAGGCTGGCTTTTTTTCTTTCTTCTCTTCACCCTTCCAAGAGTGTTATTACTATTCAAAGCCTTTCACGAGTGCATGCTTCTCTCAGCCCACTGTTTTGGTCAATTTGGAGCCTTTTAAAGGGCCACTGATCACATACACAAAGGCAGCTTCACACCTCAACACACACAGTCAACCTCCACATAGAATCCACTGATAGATAAAGAAATAAGCCTGAATCTATGCATTTATAGATTATTTTGCATGCAGAAAGAATGAATTCATAGCCACTGCTGCATTGGCTATGCTGATATTTGTAAAGGTGATCAATATTCATAAGGAATCTATTAAAGACAATGCATTTATGTATGCATTCAGGAAAGACTCTGCTATACTGGAGAATTTATAATGTGGTTTAATGCATCAGACATACATGATGCACATCAGTTAAAATGACATTCGCTCATTATCAGTCTCAGCAGTCCCGGGCTGCAGCGGGACGGGCGAGGCAGTGTTGACCTCTTGTTAATCCCACTACCATCCTCCCACAAAGCTCATCTGCTAGTCCCAGGATGTTCATTAGGCTCTTTATTTTTTCTGACATCCGGGGAGTCACATAAAAGTCAGATTTTCTGCCTCACTAGTGCTGGATTGCATAAGAAAGAAGGAGCCTCCATCTGTTCCACCCAGGGCTTGCCTGCACTGAGTAGAGTTTTCATCATATTACCACAATGGAGCCCTACCTCCCCCTCCTCCTCCTCCCCCCTCTCCCCTCGGTCAAGGCACAGCCACAAAGCTTGTTCAGAGCCGAGGGGGGGATCGACGGAGATAATGTGACCCGACCGAGCTCAAGGTCACCGGTGGGTTTGTGTCGCAAAGCTGGATGTCCTAAAGTTCCCCAACTAAACATATCCTTCACGTGGTCGGCCAGCGAGCTAGTCTCATAATAACTTCTGTTTTCCTGCTTAGCTGGAGAATAGGTAAACCTTGCTTTCATGACCTTTCATTCACTCCGATGCTGATCCACTCTGTTCTAATTTAAGTGCATCTGTTGAATATTCTGCAGCCCCAAACTATTTCCAAACTGAATTCCACTCTTTGAGTATTAAGCACTTCAAATACAATCATGAATACTACATGAAAGTGCCAAATCGCAGCTTTAGTTTGTGCAGGTTTACATCAATGAAAGAAATATGTGAGAGATGTTGCCCTTCAAACACATATTGCCCAATTTTAAGGGTTTCAAAAGTAGATATAGATGAAGTCAGTCAACTCAAGTCACTGGATTTAAAGTTACTTTCCAGTCAATTGGTGCCTGATGTTTTGGACATCAGCAGAGTTTTTTTTTTTGTCTTTCTATCCACCTTGTCACCCTAAAAAGCTCTTTTGTTGCTTTGATCATTAGCACTGATGAAATGTAGTCCAATAAGTTTTTATATACACCGATCAGTCACAACATTATGACCACTGACAGGTGAAGTGAAAAACATTGATCATATTGGTACTATCTGGTGTTCTGCTGGATTTTGACATCCGTGTTGATGAGACTTAGACACCCAAATAAACATTGTCCCAGAACAAACACACTCCATCATGCAAATGGAAATCCCAAATGTCACTGGCCTACCCCTGCAGGAAAATGCACCCCATCACATGGCAAGAACATCAAACAATCAGGAACATCTAGAGGATCATGACAATGGTCCACGATGTTGATTTGACCTCCAAACTTCCTAGACCCCATTCTGATCAAGCATCAACAGGATGCAGTGGAACAAGTTGGATTGACAGAGGCCCCACTGCACAAGCCAGAGTACCCAAAGGATCCACTGCCAACGTCCTGGTGCCAGACCCCATAGGACACCCTGAGAGGTCCTCGTGTCCATGCCCAATGGTTCGGAGCATTTTTGACCACATAAGGGGGACCAACACAATATTAGGCAGGTGGTCATAATGTTGTGCCTGATCAGTGTATCTTTGGATGGCATCAGAACCAATCAGTAATAACACAGCAACAAGTTTCCAAACAAAGCAATGAAGTAATTAGTGTGCAGGGACCCTTCAGAGAAGAGCTTAACAATTAGATCGAAATAGCTGTTAATTATTGAGAAACTGTGCTGTCAGGCAGTGAATGGTGGGAATGTGGTTGATACAGGCGCTCTCATTTATCTCACTGTCTGTCTTTACTGTGTGTGCAAGTACAGTAGCTCAGGAAGGCCACATATATCACTCTTCATGACAGCAATATCAAATAAAGCAGCCAGAGCCGCACCGCTGGCTTCTAGATTGATTGACTGGACATTATTAGAATTTTCTTTGTCAGCCTTTTTCCACAGAGTCTACTCCAGGACCCTTGAGTATCAACATTGTTCCCCATTATCACAAAGGTAAATCTACCCACTGATGTCTGCCCACATGTCTATAATGAATGGGCCACTGAAATATTTAGGGAGCCCTTCTGGTTAAACTTTAATGCCGGACTCAGCGTGCACCTTTACATCATGAAAGCTGACTGTGGCAGTGTCAGACAGCCTTTGTGCATTGCTTTAAACTGTCGAGGAAAATGACTAAATCATGAGCTAAATGTTAATGTAATCTTAAACGCCGCTGCTCTCCAGGTCCCATCCTCGCTGTTGTTTTAATGCTATATAAACAAAGGCAAAGAGCCTTGGAGGACCTTAAAGGAGTTCAAATTAGCCCCGGTGTTTTAGCACCAGTGCGTAGTGGAGGGAGATCTATGTGTGTTTAATATGCAGCGGCGTTGCGGTTGTTGTTGGCAGCAGTGATATAAGAGCTCTGCAGCACATGGGGCACGGCTGTTTTTAGAAGGCAGTAGTAATTACAACTGGAAATTGTCAGATGGTACATAAAACTAGAGACACTCCAGCTAATTAAGAGTAACCTCATATAAGCGTTGTCATCGTGCACGGAGGAGCCATAAATAGATCCGGCTTTTTATTCACTCTCCTGCCACCACTGTTTGTTCTGAATTGATCTAATTGTAAAGTCTCTTTCATGGCAGCGCTGCAGAGCACAGCTGAGAGGATCAGAGATCAAAGCAGCCTCACTTTCCCATAAATCTGCATGGTGGCAAATTCAGGCTGCTAGCTCTGCCACGCTAAATACACCAGCTACCGTATACCTTCACAACGCGTATGTAATTAACGCAACAATCTGGGTCTTTGTTGGCTTTGGAGGGGGATAAAGTCATGGGAATTGTTGTTAATTGCAGTTCACCGTCATACGCAGAATGGTTCACATGACGGATATCATCATGAAGCATCGGCTTTAAAAGAAAAGCACCGATCCAGTGATTATATAATTATGTGTAGTGCTGAAATGACACTAAAACTTGATTAACTGGCTGTTAACGTCATTTGTCAAACAAAAGGCCAACTTTGACCGGCGCCTGCTTCTCAAATGACGTGATTCATTGTTCAATATCGCTGATAATGATAACTGTTGGTCAGTTAAGTCAATTTGTAGACGTCATCTATTTTGCTGGGACGATAAGAGGGAGGTTGATTAGTAAAAGTGGATACTGAAAATGTGCTAAAAACCATCATATTGAAATATACTTTCCGTGTAATATGTTTCCAAACTGAATGTGGGAATGTTTGTGGTTTGCTTAAAGAGTCTTAGTAATTATTATTGTTTCTTTATTTTTCATACAGCATTGATGAGTTATTTATAAGCTCTTTTTACTGCTATTTTGCACGGATGAGAATGGCACTTTCACTTTTGTTGTATATGTACACGCATAACATGATGAGCACCTGCCTAATATTGTGTTGGTCCCCCTTATGTGGTCAAAAATGCTCTGAACCATTGGGCGTGGACAAGTAGGACCTCTCAGGGTGTCCTATGGGGTCTGGCACCAGGACCAGGGCAGTGGATCCTTTGGGTACTCTGGCTTGTGCAGTGGGGCCTCTGTCAATCAAACTTGTTCCACTGCATCCTGTTGATGCTTGATCAGAATGGGGTCTAGGAAGTTTGGAGGTCAAATCAACATCTTGGGCCATTGTCATGTTCCTCAAGATGTTCCTGATTGTTTGATGTTTTTGCCATGTGGTGGGGTGCATTTTCCTGCGGGGGTAGGCCAGTGACATTTGGGATTTCCATTTGCATGAGGGAGTGTGCTTGTTCTGGGACAATGTTTATTTGGGTGTCTAAGTCTCATCAACACAGATGCCAAAATCCAAGCAGAACACCACATAGTACCAATATGATCAATGTTATTCACTTCACCTGTCAGTGGTCATAATGTTGTGGCTGATCGGTGTATTTGGAACTAGTGTGTATTTATAGCAGCAGGACAGTGTGTATGTGTGTGTCATTGCCTCAAAATAAACTACAGTGCTCATGTTCATCATGATGAAATAACATGTCATCGTGCATCATTTATGTATTCTAATAGTTTTAGACAATATTGGAGCTCTATGGGAAATGAGACATCCTGTATCAGGGAATTTCTTGACTATAATAAACTATATATTACAATACTTATTCTGCTACTTGTAATAGTAAGAGAACTGTGATAACTGATCTTAGGTAAAAGCAAATCTATAATTGTGGCTTTTGTGTCCTGCAGGTCAAATACAGACAGAAAGTTTTACAAGCTTCACGTCTATAAGTGCAGATTTTTTGGTTCACTAGCAGAGTTTCTATGGATCCTAGGGCTCTACTGGAGACACACATATATAGCCTATCAACAATACAAGATTTATGAACAAGTAAAACGGATGTTACCACTCTATTCTGAGCTGGAAGCCAGTCAGGGACTTTCTGAGCAGGAATATGTGAACTCTTCTTTTTCTTTCACTTCCATCTGCATGCTGAGTGAAGGTTTAAGTCTTCACAGTCATCAAGTGTAGGAGTGAAGAAAGAGTCAACCCACACTAGTTTCCCCTGTGGCCTCTCTCAGAATGGATTGCAGCGCGATTGCATCTCCTCCGCCGCGTCTCATAATCCATAGATCTACAGGCTGCTTCGTAATTAAGGGCCACTTTTGCTGATTTCTAACTTGAATCTTTATTGTGAGCGGAAACGTGAAAATCAAGACATAAATCTTCCTAATGCGTTCTGTGTCGCAGGAGATAATCCTAACCGACTCTGGGAAAAAACTCAGCCTCATTTAAAAAACTGACATTTAAAAAAAAAAAAGATGTAAGGCTCAAAGTCTGGCACAAGGAAGACTACTGTGCTAGTCTCTACATATCCAAAATTATTATCTACCAACAGGTAACATTCAAGATCAACTTAACATAGTAGGATGTAGCCTTATTTTATCACTTTGGTCAAAAATCTTTACTTTTTAGTGAAGAAATTGTGGTGTTTAGGTGGAATTTGTTCATGCAAGAGTAGGATATTAGCTTAGCTTAGTCAGATTGTATTAAAGTCTAAAAGAAAATGACCATACTTATCAACAAAAAGAAAATTGTTCAATAGAATGTCATTTAGTTTCCCTTAAATGCATTAAATGCAAATTGCCATGAAGACACATAACAAAAGCAAAAAACCTCCACTTCAGCGGCACAGTATCTGTGGCCGGCTCCAAGGGTTGACGGACTTGACGTATGGGATTCGCGCAGAGGCTGGAAGTGGTGTTTTGTGCGCCTCCAGGTTTCACTTGCTATCTTTATTTAATATGGATCAAGGTTAGATTATTCATTTATTCTTATTTATGCGTGTCAATGTATGTATTTGTGTGTTTTTCATTGTGTTAACACAAAATTAGCCCAGGCCTTGGGGACATCACACTTGCTCCATCCATCTTTTATATACAGTTTATGGATGTAAGTTTGTATTTAACAGACAGACACAAGAGTGTTAACTATTTTTCATCTCCTAATCACCTGTCAGCAAGAATGCAATAATGCAAAAACATTAGCTTCCTTGATATCACCATCAATATATTGTTTTTTTTTTTCTCTTGACAATACTTAAAAGATCGCTCAGGACTGACATTTTCCCTTTATAATGAAGCCATTGATTAAAAATGGCATAATTTGGGAGATCATAAGCTCCTTTTTAAGCATCATTTCCAGAGACAGATACATAAACAAACACCTATGGGAGCCACTGTTGGTAACTTATGACTATTTATGTTTTATGAGCTCATACATAATGAGTATTATGTCCATTATGGTTGCTGATAAGGCAGCAACAACACACAACAGTATATTAATTTGCTGATTACACATGTAAACACACTACACTGCTTCTTGTTGTTGGCCTGAATGAATATAAAACACAGAAATTCATACATTAATCCCCCCTTTTTTCCACTTCGGGCGTGTTCATCTGCACGCTGACACATGGGCCGATCCCACACACACACAGTTAACAAGCTTATCAGTCAAGGAGCTTAAGCTTGGAAGCAAAACATCCCAACTCTTCCCAATGAGCTGCCCAGTATGGTGTTGGACTAAAGTAATGAAGATGTGTTGGGAAACATCTAACACTCCCAACACCTCCCTCGAGGTGCAGATAATCAGCTTTTCTGAGCAGCATTGGCTGAAATAGACTCATAAATTTGTAATAAGGAGCTGCACTTCTGAGCGCCCAGTCCGGCTTTTTTCTCTCTTTCGTCCTCTCAGTCAAAATGGTGCACTGAATATTGACTTGGCTGTACGCACACAGCAGCCCAACGCGATCCTCAAGAGAGGTGGAAGCCTGTGACCGAGCAAAGGACTGCCCTCCTCTAACCCAACACTTGAGCCCGGTCATGACAGCAAAGTGCTGTACGCAGCAGAGTGGCAGCTCGTGCCAGCGACTCCAGGGGCAGCCAGAACTCACAGTAGCTTCCCACTTTCGCTAGCCGGGGCTGCACACACACCCCTGCAGGTGTGGTCCACACATCATAAACACTTTATTAATGTACAGCAGCGCGTTGCAGGAATAACCTCAAAAGCCAAGTGTGCATGAAATCACAGGCCTTTCTCCAGATTAATATATAATCACAGCTTCAGTATTTTTTTTCTTCTTCCTGGCAAGAATTTCCAACCAAGAGGACTTAGAGGGAATCGTATTTTAACAAGCCATTAGTGTGCATAAATCCCAGCATCTGCCGCTCCTCCTTGTCTATGCCTCTACTCAAATTATGCATTCCTTCTCCTTCACATGGAGTGAGGCAGAAGGAGTACCTTAACCACTGAAGGCTTAGAGTCCTCAGTGAAGTGTCTAAACTGTAAGTTGTTGTTGCAGGACAGAATGACATTACGTCTGTCCTTGAACGCATCTCACTCAGCCACAGCCAGGAAAACCACACTAGCAATCAGAAAAAATAATAATTTGTGCTTGTTGTTTTCCCAAGAAAGTGGTTTTTATAAAAGCAAACAGTTGTTTCAAAGACTCCCGGGTAAATTCGACAAATACTCAGCAGTGAATGTGGAAGAAGCAATGTTGACAGAAACACAGCTCCATCCCCATGTGACGCTACATCAGACTTAGAAGATATGCAATGCAACACAAATTAAAGCAAATTCCAATCATTGCTGTAAGATTGTGGTTTTGGCCAAAGCGTCGCCCACACTGCATGAGTGGAGAGCTAAACTGGGATTTGACCTAATCCCATTAAGGTAAACGGCTCGTCCATTGACACCTGCTTTACTCTGAAGTTATCGAAGCGAAGCCTGAGTGTTTTTTTGCGAAGCGAGACTCAGGCTGGCCGGCCCCGCGACTCCCCTCCCCTGTTGTCGGTCCAGTCATTACATTTCGTTGCATCAGATCCTGAGAAATAAACGGCTGCCAAATGAAAAGCGTAATTTGGGTTTGGAGAGGAGAAACTCTGACTGCTGTGAGCTCGTGTGCCCATTCCTGAGAATTTTTCTGCCTTAAATTAGCATAACATTGCAGCTTTATCACAGAAAAGGATACAACAAACAGCCTGGGCGTCCTCCAAGTGAACTATTTGATACCACTCGCACCCAAAACTGGTTTTACAGTGCAGTTGACAAGCTCTGTGTGAAGAAAGAAACCAGCCGCATTATGATTCCAAACCTGACCTCATTTATATTCCTTCATAATGCATAAAGATATAATCAGCACCTGACCAAATGTCTAAAAAAAATTGGCTCTAATGAGTTACTACGTCTTTGCTTGGAATGAAACTGATAGGACTCCCAAAATAGCCTGTGCTCTGAAATATTCAGCATGTAAGTGTGTGTGTGTGTCCATGTGTGTGTGTGTGTGTGTGATCATTTGTGGTTTCAGTGCAGCCCAAGCAGGTCACAGAGTAACTTTCCTGGACAACAAGTACTGTTTGCCGTCTGTTTTGACAGCCAGGAGTGAAGGGCAGCGACTCTGTTCAGGAAGCTCCCCGGTGATAGTTTGTGTGTGTGACAGCAGCCGGTGTGAGGAGCCTCAGTGTGTGTTTTGTGTGTGTGTGTGCGTGTGTGTGTGTCCTCGCCGGTCAGCCGCTGACCCCGGATTTTATCCCGCCAGATTAATTGTCAGATTCCACATGTCATCTGGGATTTACTGTTCAAGACAAGCAGGATGTTACGGACAAGAAAGTGTGGGAATTCTGCGCATTAAAAAAAAAGTGCTGAAAGGGAAAGAAGCAGATTTTAATTTAATTTTTTTTATTATTTCTTCAAACAAATTTCTTGGATGATGTTGCTTCTCTCTGCTGGGGCACAGTCGCTGATGATGAATGTTTGCTTTTGTTTTGATGGATCTGTTTATGGTGGATTATAATTATCAAGGTGGCACCACGAGAGCGCAGTAAGCTGCTGATGGGGGAAACAATATCGGAAATATGTAGCAGGCACATAAATCACAATTGATCTGGTCGGCACGAGCATCCAGGTCAGTCTTAGAGCAATTTCAAACGCACATTCTTAAGATAAAGCTAATTCAAATACATCAACTTCCAAATGATATTATCAAAGCGAGCAAGTCCAGATTGTCTCGATTATCTCTTAATTTCACGACCGCTGGCTGGGAGGCCTGTGAGTCACTCATGTATGTCGGTGTTGCTCAGTGGTGGGTGATGCAGGAAGGTGACCTTTTCTCCAACAGAGCACTGGGTGTAGCGAGAAGCTGTGGTCCCTCTGGCCTCCAGGCTCCCTGTGGCTCAGCAGGATGGGTGCTGGCAGCTCATCTACCACCTCAACTC
>OMNN01100809.1:0-11490 GCA_900302755.1 Chromis chromis
TATACAGTTCAGAGACATGAGTTTGTGGTGAACCAATGATTTTGCTGGCCTGATTAACAATACGGGAGAGTTTTGTTTTGTGTTTAGTGGAGAGGGAGCTGCACCAGGATGCAATATTGAATGTGAGGGTGGATTCAATGAGTGAGGTGTAAACCAGGGTTAAAATGCCTCTGCTGACTTATCTCCCATCTGCTCCGTGTGAACACTGCCTGCAGTTCAACCCACTTTAGCTGAAAGCTGAAAAGACCTTGATTTTACTTATTTATTTTTTCATATGATACTTCATATGAGGCTTTACAGTTTCAGTTTTGTACATAATCTCATTTGAACAACAGTTTTCTACAGTCTGTAGCTTTAATAAATTGTGTACTTTTGGCGATTTTTTTTTAAGATAACCTTTTCAAACCCACTGGTGGTTTTAGGGCTCAGAGGCTCAACACTAATTCTTGAATTTTGAATGTGTTCTCCCTCAATCCCGATGAATATTGCAAAATATTTTCGAAGACTCAAAGGGACTCGACCTGAAGAGGCCAAAGACAGTCTAGACCAGAGGTTTGAATTTTTCACAATGTAGTACATTTTATTTGTCTGACGCAATGCAAAGCAATGCGGAGCTGCATATATGGTCCAGTTACTTTTTTATGTACTTGGCAATTACAATACTTGCAGTAGGGCAACTTGTATTTGGTATTTTTATGTAAGTAATTAGCAAAGTTGTGAATCCGTCCATCAGCTACGACTTAAATTCTAATTCCACTGGAGTATCACAGCAATGAGAGGTGATGGCCGTCGCAATTATAGCGAGAAAAAGCAGCAACGAAACGAGCAACAATTATTGTCAGGACCCTGGTGATTGGCAGCCCTGAGTGACAGTAGCATAGCAGCAGTGATTCCAACAGTAGCGACGGTTTAGGCAGCTGCAGCGAGGAGTAGCGGTGATTGTAGTGGTATTATAAAGAATAGCAGCAATGATTAGCAGCAATTGATGTAGCAGATGTGGCTGCGAATCGAGCAATATAGCAGCTGCACTGACGGCAGGAGAGAGGGCAAGTGTATGACCGCCTAAATGGTTTGATTTATTATATATCATATTGGGAAGAGTTACGTGTTGAATACATATATGTGACTAGATCACATGTAGGTGTTTTTGTGAACTCGATCCATAATTTATATCATGTGCATGCTGTATTATATGTTTTTTCTGTGTAACTCCTGCAGATAACTCCCAATCCCTGCAGAATTAATGCTAAATTCTGAAGTATCTCGGTGGCATCTGCTAGACACAAAAAGGAAAGGGTGCCATGCATATTATATGGCTATGTTAAGTGTTTAGCAGGCAACGGGAGGCTGCTGAATTCATTTTGACTGACTGGAGCATGCACTGCCATTTGCTAAACAACTCTCTAGACTTATGGTTCCATTATAGTTCCATTAGCCGAGAGACGAAGGGAGAGGGACGGGCAGAAGAGGAGGGGGGAGGGAGAATAAAAATTAGAGGGACGATAGCTGAAGATGAGAAAGAAGCAGGAGAGGTTGAGAGGGTGGAGAAAACGAGAAGAAGATGAACTGGAGAGCACGCGAAGAGGGGAGGAAAAAGCTCTTCTTTCATCTTGTCAGCTTTCAGAGAAGACTCTGTAAACTGAAGGAGTAACGAATAAGCCCAGCCTCATACTTCACGATTATATCATCACCGACGGACTAAAAGCACGAGCAAGTGAAATCTGAAGATGTGAGAAAAGAAAAGAAAAAAGGGGGGAAAGGGGGGAAATGAGGACTCGGGAGTGAGGCGAAGAGAACAGAAGAAGAAATTATCAGAAAGTACTGACAGCTCTAAATATGGCTTGTTCAATTTTCAGCTATTGAGAAGGGGAAAAGAAGTGAGAGGTGAGCTGCGCTCCAGATATGTTATCTCTGTTCGGCTGCACTGACAAACGCTATCAGGCATTCCGCTGCTCCCGAAAAACTTCTGTCGGGTTGAAGCGCATCTGACACATTAACGTCCATTTGTACCTGCGTTTCATGAAATGTCAACTTATCTTGTGCATTTTGTGTGTATTTCAAAAAACGTGTTAGAAAAGAGTCTAAATCTGACTTCCTGCTGCAACACAATTTAACAACAACAACAAAAAAAAGCATTCCAGGTGAAATAAAAACACCCTTATGCATAATGTATGCGCCGCAAGTTTTTAATTTTCACTGTCAGCCAGAGTGATTACATTGCATTAGCGCCGGCCATGCAGATAATAAGGAAACAATCCTGCTAAGAGAAGCCCTCACAACAACATTAAGTTAACCACTATGAATTTGTGCGAATCTCCCCGCGAATGATTCACCTTCTTCGCTGCACTGGACAAAGCGCAATTCCAAGTTTTCATCTTAATGGTGTCATCTGTGGTCGGGTCTGGAGCGCCAGTCTATCAGAGAGTAATTGGAACAGCTTGGGCTGTAAAGAAGGCCTCCACTTAGCTCAGTTTCTCTGTTAAAGCCCCGGCCAATGAAGCACTCTGCCAATTCCCCTCATGGTGGCAATCCGGCTTTATTGATCCCATCATTCCTATTTTTTATTAAGGCAGCTCATGTCTTCCATGTCCAAACTAGTTCTGCACACAAGAAAAAGAGAAGCCTTTGCTCCCCTACAACACACACAGAAAAAAAAAACCTTTGTGATTGCTCTTTTTTGGGCTGATATAAAAGCCACTTGGCTATTTGGAAACAAGAAAAGGCAAAAAAGGAGCCTTGGATGTGCTGCCGCTTTCACTCAACCCACTCCCATTGCTTCTGTAGTCATGTAGTCATGAGAAGTCGCAATGAAATCTTGGTTACACATTAAGGGGCAGAATTTTTAGAATGAAGTGTGGCCCACTGCCTTTTTTGTGTGTGTGTTTCTTTAGCATAACAGCAGGCTGGTGTCAAGCTAAAAATGGTCTCAAGGGCCCAAACGCCAAGCTGGGTTATAAAAAAGAAAAGAATCACCGTCTAAGTATGGTCCAGCGCTGTTGGGTTCTTCACATGAAATATTTCAAAACTTTTTTATTCACATGGACAAAAAGAGACAGGAGAAAGAAAACAATGACTGGGCAATCTTCAAAGTACCAACAGGATGGAGAGAGTGTACACGGTTTTCTTTTTTAAGGCATCTGCTTTGTTTGCTACAGACTCAGCTCATGCAAGCAGTTCAGACAAACAATTGGTCTTTGTACTATCCAGTGCAGGGTGATGCACAGTTCAGTGGAACAGGGTCATCGCCACAAAGACATGCTCCCATCTGAACAACTCTTCAAAATACAACAACTTTAGACGTATTTGCAAAGTAGTTCTTCCTCCATTCAAGGTGTGTCTTAAGACCTTTGCAAACATTAAATACATAACATTTCTGGTTTATTTATTTATTTATTTATTTATTTATTTTCTGTTATTCAGACATATGTCACTTTTATGTTGGATAATATTGCACTAAATCTAAACTATTAGCAAGTTTATCAAACTGTCCAGGTAACTATTATCGTTGTTAATTTCCAATTTCCTAATCAATGGAAATTCTGTCCATCCATGTTGATCACCTAACTACTATTTTACCATCAGTAAAATAAAAGTAAAAACAGCTGTGATGGAGCTCAGGACTCTATGTATCAAATCATTTAACTGCAGCTGATAAACTGTTAAAAATGTACCGTTATATCCTGATCGATCCTGTCTCCATGTTGGGCATAATTTAGAATTATAAGTAATTAAACAAGTTCCTGCTGTTGTTTAATGTTGATGTAAACATGTGCAGCTCTCTCGCTTTGGAGAAGTTCTTATGGATTCTGCTGCTGTTAGACGCTGCAGGTATTTAATTACCTCAGAGGAAAGACTCTTACAAACAACTGGAAGCCACAAACTAAGCTTCACTTCCTGTTAAGGTTTTTTCAAAATTTGGGTTACATTTATTATTGGTGAGGTCTCATTAGGCTCACTTGTTAGCTACAAACTCAGCCTTCATCACAGCACTATTTTATTTTTATGGAGATTTCAGTTTGTAAAAGTTGTGAAATTGTAGGGCAAAGAGAATGAGAAAGGTGCTTTGTGATTTTGGAAGGTGTCTAATGATGTTTTTGGACCAATAATGGTGCTGAAATGTGGCAAAAGTCTTCCTCTTCATTAATGCAAGCACATGTAGTTCAGGCTTCGTGAATAGGTCCAACCTTGTAAGATTGCCTCCATGACTTTTACAGAACAATAACCAGATGCAGTCAGACTAACATATATAATTCCATGTCTTAGAGATGCTACAGACTGAGTGGGTGTCTACCAGCAATCCTCACTGTTACATTTACAGAATCTGGAAATAGCAACACTTTTCGCACCTTCTACATTATGCACCATGTTCTCACATTATACTTATATACCAAACCTGTACATACAGTATGTTTACATGCAACTGCACCTTGCATGTACTTTTTTTTTTTACAATAATTTTAGCCATTGCATCTTTGTATATGTTCAACAATCTGCAACATCAGTTACACTACTGTTTTGATAGGAATCCTAATACACCATAGACGATATCCTCAAAACAATAGGCTATCATAACACTTGTACATACTATTTTTCTACTATATTTTCATATGTAATATTTGCACATTTCTTATTGTACTGTTGTACACCGACAGGATTGCTGCTTCATTTTGTGGTACACTGTGAAACAACAATAAAGTAATCCTATATTATTCTAGAATAATCATAGATTACCCTTCACTTACTGGTTGATTAAGCTTGTTACCTTTGGTCGCTTGGTTATCTAACTGTAAATCGATTTCCGTTGTTTTCCTCATATTGTACTTTTGGCAGATCTCGACTCAACAACAAGACTGATGAAATCAAATAGGCTTAAAGGTCCATGTTGGGCCCAACAACCAGCTCAGCTCAGCCTTGTGCCTGCTCACACCCCCAGATAATCTGCATTAAGTTGAGTTGCGATCCAAGACTCCAGCCTTTCTTGGAAACCAAAGCTGAAGACGTGTCAGAGTGACCCGGGTTAAAAGGAAATAAAGCGTGACCATAATGATAAGCAAAACAAACCAACATCTGCATGAATCCCAGCAACTTCTCTGACCTCATATCCATAAATGCATCATCAATTATTCATGTCCAAACACCTACTGTAGAGCATCCACAAATGCTGCTTATGAGAAAATTATGCATTTCCACGTCAACATCTGCTCATGTGTAGCGGATGGTGGGGCGTTTGCACGAGGAGGGAGGGGGCGAAGTCTCACCGCGAATTTGACTCAAAAGCTGCGGAGGCTTCGCGAGGAATTTTCATGCGTATTCATCAGTTCATTTACAATTACAGCTCGTTCATCAGTTGGCAAACACACACCTTGGAAACAGACACACACACGCATACCCTTCCACTATTAACGCCAATTGACACCTTGCTTTATTTTCATCTCAAGACTTCCAGGGGCTATTATTGCATCTACCTCGCCGTCACCCGGGACAGCAACATCTCTCAATTATAAAATCATTCAAGGGCAATTAATCTAGCTATAAAGAGAAAAGGCGGATGATACAGTAGGAGAAGGGGAGCGAGTACGGAGGTGGTGGGGGTGAAGTAGAAGAGGAGGTAATTGGGAGGGAACAAAGCCAAGGAATTAATGTGACTTTTAAGTACGCAGCGGCGAGGCAAATTCTCCATTTTGGTGAAACGTTTACTCCTCACATGGGACAAATGAGGCTGACATAAGTGATGGAAATGAGGCATTTTGCTTAATACCAATGGTGTGTCTTCAATAGCACCTGTTCTGTAGTTTAACCGTCAATATCTCAAAGCCTCCCTCGCCTTGATAGACTCATTTCAAGACAAACTGCTGAACACAAACTCCGGAAGATTCGATGAGATACTACAAAAATTTTTTTTTACTGACCTCGTTAAGAAACATCCTCATAATCCTTGCTGCTGCTCACACACACACACACACTGAGGCTTTTAGCAAGACTTTGCCAAGCAAGACTTCCTCAGATTTTGTTAACAAAGTGTCAAACATTCGCCGGCAGATCACCCATCCAACTCCAAGATGTAACAGGGCGAGATGAAAGCTCGCGTCTCTCTTGAGTCTTTTGATTCGGTTTCCGTTGAAACTCTCAGTGCGACTGCGATTTAAATGAAGCTCCTCTTTCTGTCCCATTGGCAGTAACAGCTCATGAAAAAAAAAATCCAACAGCAGTATGTGATTCTCTTACCTCGCATATCCTTCCAGTTTTAATTTTGAAAAGTGCTACTGTCCCCAACTAGTTTAACATGCCACTGAGCAAATCACAGCTGAAGATCTCCCCGTAGAGTCAGTCTCTTCAGTTCAATTAAAAACATTCTTAAAAAAAATAAAAAATACACATTTTGTAAAATGTACTATATACACTGATCAGGCATAACATTATGACCACCTGCCTAATATTGTGTTGGTCCCTCTTATGTGCTCAAAAATACTCTGAACCATTGGCCAGAGGACCTCTCAGGGTGTCCTATGGGGTCTGGCACCAGGATGTTGGCAGTGGATCCTTTGGGTACTCTGGGTTGTACAGTGGGGCCTCTGTCAATCAAACTTGTTCCACTGCATCCTGTTGATGCTTGATCAGAATGGGGTCTAGGAAGTTTGGAGGTCAAATCAACATCTTGGGCCATTGTCATGTTCCTCAAGATGTTCCTGATTGTTTGATGTTGTTGCCACGTGGTGGGGTGCAATTTCCTGTGGGGGTAGGCCAGTGACATTTGGGATTTCCATTTGCATGAAGGAGTGTGCTTGTTCTGGGACAATGTTTATTTGGGTGTCTAAGTCTCATCAACACAGATGTTAAAATCCAAGGTTTTCCAGCAGAACACCACATAGTACCAATATGATCAATGTTATTGACTTCACCTGTCATTGGTCATAATGTTGCGGCTGATTGGTGTATATTTTACTCAAAAAAGTAATTCCATTACAATTACAACTAAACAAGGTCAGGTTATACACTGAAAAGAAGAAAATTGTTAGACCAGTTTAAATTAGTTGCTTTAATTGGCAACACACAACTGAATTAAGTTTATCCAAGTTAAGTTAATAAGTAATATTAATGCCACCAATTTAAGTTAGATCTACTTAAATCATTTGATTCCTCTCAAGTGAGCATTGATGCAACTTAATTTTACTGAAAGTCAACTCAAGGATTCCAATTTTTTCAACTTAAGTATTTTCTTCACTCA
The DNA here is from genome assembly GCA_900302755.1 of Chromis chromis. Lineage (NCBI taxonomy): Eukaryota > Metazoa > Chordata > Actinopteri > Pomacentridae > Chromis > Chromis chromis. Next base: position 7,226 of record OMNN01100809.1, read on the forward strand.
AATGTAAAGTGTAAAACATGATTTTCTCATTAGACTTACTGTTTTTTTTTTTTGTTGTTGTTATTGTTTTTTTTGTTTTGTTTTTTACAGTACTTTACTCTGTAATCCTACTTGATGATTTGTACATTTTGGTAAAATTTTAAATACCACTTTAAAGGGACAAAGTGTACTTTCAAGTCAATAGAATCCACACTGCCATAACTAAAGCAGAAAGATAAGATTTATTAAAAACAGTTCATTATTTCAGCTAAAGCTCAAATGCATTTTTTTTTTTACAATGTATAAAGCTTAATAGAAATGAGTTCTATGTTTGTTCACATAAATTTCTAGCAGTTAGCCTCTTTGACATTAAAAGCCACATTAGACAATTAGCAATAAGTTAGGCAATAAGTTAAGTTTATGTCTGTTTCAACAACGTAGTGTTATACTTTGGCCCCCTAACGAACAAGGTAATAATTTCACTAATTAAATTTTCTACTCCTACATAGTTATATTTTTCAGTTTTTGCCCTCTGGACACTTTGGTGCAGCTCATAATCAGACTTTTAATGGCTTTGTTCGGTGGATATCGCTGACATGCTAGCAAATTATTGCTTGTTTACACATCCAGACGGGTCTCTGTCCATGAATGTGAGTCTAATATTCACTTCAATGTCTTCTTTTAGCTCTATATTGGTCTCCACCTGCCTGCTAAACATCACACTGTCTAGCTACTAATCACATCGCTCTGTTAGCTAGCTTTTGCTAACTTTGTCGTTTAGCGCTCAGCAGGTATGGTAGTAGCATAGTAGTAGTAGTAGTAGTTAAAGTTTGGTTTTCTCTTTTTCTGGTTACCTGTTGAGGCCTGAAAAAATACCACTGAAAGCAATGTGAGTGACGCAAAAGTTGGATGAGGCTAAGTCAAAATAGTGACTTGAAAAAGGTAAAAATGCTAAACAGAGGTGTGAGGAACTCCAGTGTAATGTAATTTTCTGGCAAACAATTGTAATTAACCTTTGGCAATGTTGCTACAACTTTGTACCAAGGTCAGAAACTATAAATAATGCAATTATTGCCAGAAACACAAAACATAAAGTGAAATGTTTGCCTCTAATAGCAAACTTTATCATTATTGATTAGAAGGCAACGTGCACACCTCTTACTTGGTCTCCTTTGTGATACAGGAAATCAAATCCCAAGATATTCAACTTATTTAAAAAAAACAAAAATCCATTCCCACACACACACTGCCACCTCTGCATCGATTTCTTCAACATTTCAAGTCGAACTTCTGACCAAAAACTTTGAAATAAATCAATGCAGAGGTGATACGTGTGTGTGGAAATCGACTTTTTCCCAATAAACTTCTTATTACTGCCAGAATATTTCACTAGCGGCCAACACAGCCAAACTTGTGAAAGCACTTTTTTTTTGGCAAACTAACATCTTTGCCGCAAATCTGCCACAAAGATTTTGCTTTAGTAAGTGGAGGCTGATAATTGAGTGTGGGTTTGTCACTATGAGTCCTTTAACTTTGCATGAAGCCTTTTACATTGTAAATTTAATTTTCGCTGATATATTTTTCTTTCTGTTTTTATAACTCAGCAGCTTCTGAACCTGAATCTGCTTTTCTTGTAATATCACGTGTCTCACTTCGAAAGACGTTTTTACATTATTGTCCTTTTAAACCTTGAAAATCTTTCAGAAACCAGTTGGGGATGAGTCCAGAAAGAAACATCCAACATGAAAAGCCTCTTTACATCGACCACATGACCAGACTGCTCAATCCACCAGCTCACACACAATAATAAAGACGTTTTTTTGACTATTTCTTTGCTGCTATTTCCTTTTTCTTGCATTACTTTATCACACTCTGTCTCTCAGATGCGTCTGAAAAGCAGCTGCAAACCTCACAGCTTTCCTGAAACCGGATTTTCACTCTGTTGACTGCCAGAGTCAACTCACGTCAACGTTTCTCAGTGACACAAACTGAGCAACTTGCTTAAGCACAGATGAGCACATGAATACAACGAAAAGACACAAAACCTGGAGCAGATATGCAAAAACAAAACCCAATCAGACCAAACCAGATGTTTCAGTCAATCCGTGTGCTAATTATAACCATCCGCAGCAATATGAAAGAATCAGTTACTGTGTCACACTCACAAACATACACACTTGCACACACCTGATTCATATTCACACTAAGACGTAGCGACAGCTGGAACCTCTGTACGTCCGACTCACAGCCCTGCAGTCAGATCGGGAGGCATCCACGGCCAAAGACACACACACTTGACCCAGTTCACTTGGTTTAACTGGTTAGTTTGGTTTGTTTATGTCTAAACTCCACTGGTCACCACTTTTAAACTCCAGCGTGATGACAAATCACTGTTTCTCTTTCATAGCTCTGATCTAAACCAGTGCAGGTGTTTTGGATGCTCAGCTGTGGGTGTCGGATTGTGTCACTTAGGACTCGAAAGCTCTTCTGCCGGAGTATTTGTTCTAATTTTGTTGCAGAGATGTGCAGTGAGAGTGTATGAGTGCAGTTTTTCAAGGGTTCTTCAGTTGTAAAAGTGAAGGCTCCTCTCTACCTCCTCGTCCCTTAATCTCACTCTTGTTTCCCCACAGGTCCTCAGCCTCAGGGTCTCCCCCACCCCCAACCTCCAGATCTCACACTGACTCACACTTAAATAGGGTGAGTCACTTTCAAACACACAAACACACACACGTACTTGTTGTCCTTAGCGGCAGCATAGGAGTCCAGCTTTTTTTTTGAGCACCATCATTAACCATCTGGACTGGAGGGCCGAAGCATACGGCAACGGGAGCGCCAGCACACACAGGTGCACGAGTGTGTGTGTGAATGTGTGTGTATGGAGACAAAATAGAGGTACAAAAGGACACAATCATCCTCTCAGCATTATCTCTGCCTTCAGGACCCAGAGAGACAAAAGCAGCAGCATCGATGGGACCGACACAGACTGAAAGACGTCTATTATCAGCAACACCCACATTGTTACAGGACCTCACCCAGTTCACCTGCTTACTGCTAAGCTCCATTAACGTTTACGAGCAAAGATCATCTCAGCTTGTCCTCTCTGAGAAGGTCACAGGTCTCATTCTAAGGGGATTTCTCGGGTCACTCTAATTCAATCGGTTCAAGGGTCTTGGGTTTGCTTTTGCTTTCCAGGTAACAGTAACCGACTTTGTTAGGAGGGTAAACCTGAGATATTACTGAGACGTGAAGGGCAGTTTGAAGGGATTGCGTTGCAGGGGGAAGGAAATCTTCAGATTGCTCTGACTCTGAGGTCAAACCATTAGCTCTGAAGTCTGCGTGTGTGTGCACAGTGAGAGGCTGCATCTGTGCACACATGGGGAGTGCACGTGGGGAATATGCGAGCATGCATATCCAGAAAATAAAGCAATAAGCGGTCCAGCATCAGGATCTAAATTGACCAAGCGCCTGCAATCAAATTATCTAAATGAGCTGATGTGACAATAACAAATGATAAGCCCTTGGAGCGTCTTTGGCTCGTGGGAAACAGAATTTGCCAGGAAAGTGGAGCCAAACATGCAAGAGACCACCAGAAAGAGGGATGATGGGAACACAGTGTGGACTTGAAGGGGCCACATTTGAGCAAAAGATGCAGGGTTTTTCACATTTTCTGTGCTGCCACTGCCAGAAGCCTTAAAAAGTCACATGAAAAAGTACATTTTAACATTTTCCCCTGTTAAAAACGCCCCAAATGTGCCTGTTTGTACCAGAGATGATTGGAAACTATGTGCTGACCCTCATCCATCCTCACCTTGGAACTTGAACCCCTCTATCTGCACCCAGAGGCAGAGGTCCTCCGTGTCACAGTCGCACCTCCAGGGGTTCCCGCTGAGCCCCAGAGAGCGCAGAGCCGGCAGGGCGATCAGGCTGCTGATGTTCAGGGCCGTCAGATTGTTCCGACTCACATCCAGCACCTGCAGAGCCATGTTCTCCGAGAAGGCGTCCGGGTGGATCTCCCCCAGACTCGGGTTATCCGTCAGCCGGAGCATCACCAGAGACGCCAGCGGCCCGAAAGTCCGGTCCTCGATCTGCAGCAGGGCGTTGAACGACAAGTCCAGGTAGGCGAGTTTCCGCAAGTTCCCGAAGGTGGACTCGGAGATCTCAGTCAGCGAGTTGTTGCTACAATCCAGATAGACCAGGTCGGACAGGTAGTTGAGCTGCAGCGCCGGCAGGTCCCCGATGCGATTGTTGGAGATGATGAGCTGCCGGGTGGCCAGCGGCAGGTCGTT
>OMNN01100812.1:0-14868 GCA_900302755.1 Chromis chromis
AAGTAGAACTTAACAATAAACCTGCACAACAGCAACTACTAAATGCTATGAACTCAAATCAGATCAGTACATTCCATTTTATTCCATGTGGATAAAATCTAAATAAAGATAAACCTATTAGTAAACTGCCAAGTCAGGATTTCAACTCCAAATGAATTCCCATGAAGGCATTATATCTTCTGAGTCAACTTTATTAGGAATATTTTATGTCTAAAAATAGTTCTCTCAAGAGGAAACTGCTTCATGCAACAAGTTCCCCTGAATAATTCTTCCATGCAACTGCAGAATAAATTTTCCGAGTTGTTCTTGCATGAGGCCCAGTGTGTTCTCAGTCTGTTGTACTTGCGTCATCAGGAGGCATTTTGGGTACCACAGTAGCTCCTGTCAACAAAATCCAAACATTTCCTCCTCCCCCAGAACGCCTCGAAGAAAAGGCTAAACAAAAACATAATTATATCAGGATCTGTGCTGCAGTTCCTGCCCTGTGGCAGATTGATAGTGAGTCAGGTTTAAAGTGCAATGGAGGAGTTTAAAGCCAAGACACACTTCATCAAAGCTCCCAGCCTCCTCCTGCCAATATAAAGACAGTCAAAGTTTGTCCTTGTCCACGGGAGCTTTTCTGTTGATAAATCAACCTGCAGGCAGCTGCAGCCTCACACAGATCTGTTATCTTTAAAGACAATTAGTGGACAGTGATTCATGGGAGCCGACCCCATTGTGGGAACATTATAACCTTGTTGTAATAGAAAAAAAACCCCGACTTTTTCTCCACAGCTCCTCCAGTTAAAGAGCACAGCAACACCTGCACTGAGTTCTGCTCTGGATTTGGGCTGAACAAATTTCAGATCCTGAAACTGGAATTTGAAGCAATGCAATAGTGAATCTGAAAAGCTGCGGTTTTGGATCTACTTCATGAAGCACGTCTGACTCTGGATTTAAACTGCTGCGTCACTGGTTCTATTATTCCTGCTGTCATCTTTGTACGACAGTCATGTTTTTGATGGTATCTCATGTTGTAATGCTCCATCACAAGTTAGAAATCTATTACGCAGTGGTTACTGAACTCACACAATATTACCAAAAAACTGCAAACACACAAAGAATTGTCTGATTTTCTGCTTTCCGACAGTCCTTGAACTAATCATGTGTGATGTGCAGTTCAGTCAGGAAAATGAATCAAATCCTAAAACCAAAGCTTAAAGTGATGCTATGTGACCATGGTCCCTTTATTTTACATGTCTCATTTAAAATGTGCCAAAAATAAACCTTTGGCACAAGATCCTGTAAAAAAAAATAAATAAAAAATTCGGCCCAACGGAGAAGCCACGAGGGACAGTTATATGACATGACTTCTGGGGCTTACTTTAGGTTTAAATCTATGACACCGTGAAAATCGAGCACAACATCTGTCAAAAAAAATCTAAATTAGACATTTTCTCCAAATCATTCAGCCGTATTCTGGAGAACGACTGATTCGTCAAGATGTTTTCAGCTGCAACGTTCATCTGGAAAAGCTGATCTAATAACCAAGTAAGAAAAATCATTTCTTATTTTAAAATGCGATGGTGCAACACGCTGACTTCACTGTGTGTGTTTGCCACCGACCCTACGGCTTACCGGCTGGTCAAAGTTATATATATATATATATCTGGTACTGGTGAGCTGTCATGTCATATTCTGTGCTGGTCTGCTGCTGTTGTCAGATTAGTTGTTTTTCATTCGCGAGGAAGCCTTTCCAAAGCAAACATATGAGGTTGTCTGTGGAAAGGAAACAACAAGAATAAAGCCTCTGGTGTGGCTCAGGTCTGAAATTCGGCACTGCCAGCTGGATTCAGTTGGATTTGGTTTGAAAGATGTGGGAATGGGCCGAGTTGAGTACCTCAGTTTGATTCTGGGAGAAGGTTTGGGCCAATTTACCCAAGTTGTGGGACAAATCTGGTCTGGGACCTCAATCTGAACCGATGTCTGGCCCAGATTCTTTCACAGTTTGAAGGGTTTATTACAGATCCACTTAGAAAAACCTCCTAGACTGCTCACAGACTCGATGGGCTGCCATGTTTGATATTTCCGAGTTTAAATCAGGACATTCATTAGCAGGATACCATGTTGCTGTCGTGGAAAAACTGCCATAACTCTTATCAACTTAAAAACAAGACAAACACTTGGCTGGGTCGCTGGTAAATTTATTCCACTGCAATGGGGACAAAGGAAACAACTGTCTTACTCTCAAAGAGAAGAAAAGCTTATTTATACTATGACAGTGAACACAAACATCTAGCTCTGAATGGCTCCAGAAGGTCCATACCATTTAGAAAATGCTGAGTCCTACTTTCCAAAGACAAGGCAGCTTCCTACAGATGAAAAGGCCTCCCTTTTCCCATATTAGAACCTCTAAGACCACATTCTTCAGAGAAATCAGAAGTCACTCAGTGTAGTATGAAACAGACGCATGTCACATTACTGTAAGCAGCGCTCAGCCAAATCTGGAACTCTGAAAATGAGCAAACATAGAAGTAACTGATCACTAACACATTATCAACATATAAATAATAATAATCTTAGAGCTTACAATTGATTTCAACCAATGCTACATATTCTATCCCTTGAGGGGACGTTAGCTACAGATATTAAGAACTTAACTTGCTGTTAACTTGCTTAGCCTTCTAGTTTTGTTTGTTCTGTATCTGATAGGTATCATTACAGAAAGTTATTGCACCACAATCTCCATTTTGTTCACATCTGCTTCCCCGTAAGGTGCTGCTCTGCTCCATGATTGCTCCCTCTGGCACCACAATCTTAAAAATATCTTGTAGTATGTGAATGTCTGAGATTAGAGAGAACAATATCTGTTTCTCTTTATGTGTGTCATGCAACCTGTTTGCAAAATTTAACACTCTGAACCCGAAAACCCACTGACAGGTTTGAGAGGCATGTAATAATCACCAAGATTACACCAGAGACACAAACTGTCAAAACTGGAGGAATCATCACATTTTCTATTTTCTAGTGGCCCTTGAACTACTCATCTGTGATATGCTGTTCTGTCTGGAAAATGAACTAAATCTAAGCTTAGAAATCATGACAGTTTCTCAAAATTACCTTTTCCCCACCCTAAATGTCTTTAAAGCTTTGCAAAAACTAAATCGTATATATTAACCAGATTCTGTAAAAACTAAAAATGCTATGCTCTTCTGTGCTACCATTAAGCCATTAGTTACTCAGCTGCGACCAATAATTGCATGGCAAAAATAGTGGGACTTTTCAGCTAAACTAGGTTGAACTGCAGGCTGTGTTTACACAGAGCAGAGAGGAGATGGATGGAAGTATGGAAGTATGGAAATAAGTATGGAAATAAATTGAAAATGTAAGTAGTAAATTATCTATAGCATGTAAAGCCACCATCTTTTTCTCTACGTTGGTAATAATGCTGTACATTCATGTTTTTTCTTCTAAAATAAAGCAAAGAAATTCAACTTTAGTATTTTCTTTTTTTTTATGATTTATGACAATATATCTTTCTTACACTGCACAAAATACATTTTATAGTTTTTTTCTACCTCTAGTCATGGTTGTGCTGTTTCCATAGAGGTGCAAGACTTTACATTGCAGAGAAAAATGAGCCCACAGTGAGTAAAAATGTGACAGAAGCAGAAAAATCCCCACAAACTACTGGGGTTCAGAAGGTTAAAAGTCCTGTGGTGTGAGCTCGGCTTTAGGCTCGTTCAGAGCTCTACGACAAGTTTAACTACAACAGACCAAAAGTCTGGCATCTGGCAGGACTGGGAATACAGCTTAACAGTGCAAGGAAAAATTTAAAAGATGAAACAAGACCAGAGAAAGTAAAGCTCACGGGGAAAAAAACTACAAAGCGGACACCGAGCAGACTGTCCTGGTCCCAGCTTTGCCCTGGATTCTCTGACTGTGCTTCAGTTTAGATCTCATAAATCACATAAATGTGAAAGAAAATCGATAACTATGTTTGCCATTTCTCCTTCTGCTGTTGTTCTAATACAGAAACTCTTTAAAGTTCCAGTTAAAAGAGGCTCCAGGGGTATAGTTTGGTAACTTTCTGCTGCAGAAAAGAACTACAGTCTGCCTTTAAATCTGCAGTCACATGACAATATTAATACTGATTTCATTGCTGTGCGTGAAAACACTGAAACCGGGGTTCAGCTACTGTTTCCCAACATGTTCAACTGCTCCGAAGAAACACATAGCAGCTTGGATGCAATAAAACACCGCGACGCTTCATCAACTTTATGCTAAACAAACATTACTCTCACGAACACGCTGAACAAACATTAAAAGCGGGAATGAAAGGCAGGCGTCACAAAGTAACTATAATATCATGCTGCATAAAAGCGTGATGGATATGAACTGGGATGATTATGAGCGCATTAGTCTTTCTAAGCTGTTTTAAAGCTTACAGGAAGCCCTCTGAGTGTGTAATATACTGTACGCTACAGCAGGTAGTCGGAGAAAGTGACAGATTCAGAGCAAACAGGAATTCAGTTAGACATAATGTATATTCATAATCTGGTACTGCGTCAACTTCATAGTTCAGGCTCCATAGATCGTTGCAAAAAAAAAAATGAAATAAATAATCACAATTTCAAACCAGGATGAGTTTCAAGCTGTGATCAGCCACACAAACACACCGGGCATGACAATGTAAGACACACACACACAGGTGTAGCGGGAGGCTTGTTTATGCTAGTGAACAGACACTGTGCTGTTTGGGCCTCAATGGGTGTCCATCCTCAGAAAAACACTGTCTTTTCCCCCTCCATTTGCATTTCATTTTCCTCTCGAGGGGCTCCATTACGGCTCTGAGTGGCTCCATTTCTTGTTCAGATTTTTCTGAACAGGGCGTCCATTAACAGAGCTGCCGTGTCTCTCCTCTCGCCCAGTGTCTTTAGGGCTTCATTTGGGCTCAGGCTGTTGTGTCCATCACTCTCCCATTAAGGGGCTTTCATATCCTGCTCGCGTCCGACTGGGGGGGGATCAGTTTCTTAAAATGGGGTTCCTCATCAGGGGCTGAAAAGAGGGAGGATTTGTGCTGAGCTGAGACTCTCCATTCCCACTTTCCTCCATCCTCCACTCAGCTGCTACATGTACGCTCAACATCTGGCTGCTTCAGTCTTAGTCAGCCGACTCAGAGTCACTGCTACAGCCAGAGATTCACATGCCATGCAAAGGCCATTCAATGTGTGAAATGCTTTGATTCTTGTGCTTGTTTTTACAAACTCTAATCTCTGCAATGAGAAGAAAAGCCGCGGTAACGGCAGCTGGCTGCGGAGCCGTTTGACTGCTTTATTGGTGCAATAAAAGACAATCTAAGTGACGGCAGTTAGTTCTGGACGTGTATGACGTTTTATTGAAGTTCCTATTGGGATAATAAAAATAAATCCCATTTCTTTAAGAGTTCCTTAACTGAAATCGTAACAAAGCATGTTATCCTTGAACTCGGGTCAGTCACAGCATACAAAATAAAAGGCCTCTGAGGGGAACTAAAAGTGCGAAATTGCGGCCATTGAGCTGGAATTTGCAACTTTATCTGAAACCTCTACAACTAAAGATGTTTTGACAGTTTCCAAAACTAGAAAAATAACTTAACAAATTGCCTCTGAGGGAAAGTAAAAGACTACAGAAGCAGTTTACAAGGGGAATGTGACGCGTAACAGTGCAGCTGACCACCATGTTTTATAAGGTTGGTCAGTGTCTGAGGTGTTTTGGTGTTTCATGTCGGATGTCTGATGTGTTGCCACTAAACCTGCCTCAGTGTGGTCTGCAGAGGCACTACATAATAACATTTCATGGCAGTACAAATTGCAAAGAGTATTACTGCATGCGTCTGTGTGTGTGTGTGTGTGTGTGTGTGTTGGCGAGTACATGCCGGTCTCTTACCATGATGGTAGTAACTACAACAGTGCGGTTCTCCATGCCAGAAGTGTCATTTGGAAGCAATGGAGAGTCCTGGATCAGCACCAGTTTGTCAGCGTCGTTCCAGTACCCGATCTGCAGGGACAACAAAGTATGAGATACAACGAATTCGCAGAAACATGCTGCAGAATGCCAAATATACAGCTTATGCGCCATTATTTTGGAGGAACTTTCTTGTTAATGCAATCCCACGTGAGCACGACAGAATTGGATGTAACTGCCCAAACAACGTGGATGGAAGCTGAGTCCTTCATGCATCCAAGTATCCTCAGACAACAGATTGTGAACAAGCTTCTCACTGTCATGAGAAGGAAAATGAGACCCTTGTTTTTGGGCAGACAGACATTGTAAGGGAGAGACTGGCCACTTAACGAACACTGAATAGAAATCTATGGGAGGATTCTGTAACGTCAAAAGAACCAAACGTCTGCGGTCAACGTCTACGCAAAACATGCATTGAAGCAAGCATGGCGGGAAAACACTTTGGCCAAAGTCACCAAACCTTTAAAGCATTTCATTCCAAATATGACTGGTACATGCAGTTTATGTACTGGTGATCACTGAAATTGCAGGTATGGCTCTAACAATTCATTTAGATAGAGATCTGGTCAGCTTGAAGTAACTGCCCGGAAGCGTTACCAAGATGGCTGCTGCATGGCAAGACCTGCCTATAAGGACTCTGATGCAGTTTAGATCTCATGATGAAGTCCACGATGGTCATGTAACTATGTGATTATGAGCAGCCAAACACTTTGAGAAGATTCATTTAGGAGGGAAATGGTTGATAAAGCAAAATGTTGCACCATAATCTTCATTAAAACCACAACTATAAACCTTAATTAGACTTTTCTAGCAGAAAAATATATATTTCTTGCTTTTGATTAAACGAGGATGAAATAGTTTGTTTGATTTTGGGCTTTCATCTCATATTTCCCAATTTCAGTTGTAACAGTGGTGTGGTTTTCACCCAGAGATAGGAAAAATCTCATGCATCCATAGTGGATCGAACAGCTTTAAAGTTGTTCATCATTTACACCTGCTTTGAAATAAGTGACTTGTGATCTCCACTAATCCAGCATGAGGAGTTGTGCACGGTGCATCAGCCTTATATAAGAATCAGATTAGTACAGTCATATAGTCATCAGATTAGTGTAGCATGAGACGATGGATGCACTGCTTGTGCTAAAGAACTGATCAACACTCCTGGAAACATGTAATGCATTTTATTTAGTTCTGATGAAAGTTGATGGTGGAACATTAACTTTCATCATCATTTTCAATCATTAGGACTTTTATAAACTGAATATTTTCCCAACTTCATTTAAGGGTTCTTGGGATGTAAGCTCTGACAAAATGTCAAATTAAAGATTCAATTCCCTAAAATTCCCAATTTTGTAGGAAAATACATCCTAATAATTTGGCAAACCAGTGCTCAGTGTTTTTTCTGAACATTGCAATGCATTTTTGGTTCTGTTATTTAAATTGTATTTCTCACAGAGCCGGCTGGCCCATTAGGCAATATAGGCAAATGCTAAGGGCCTCGTGGCCTCCAGGGGGTGCCACAAAATCAGGAAGAAATTCACTATATTTCATTAAAACTAGTTATTACTATTAACTCTTAAAATGGAAAAGCTCACATTGATTCAAATGTAAAGCAATGCCCAATTAATATTACTACAAAACAATGCTATTCGATTTATTTTGTAAGCGTATGTAAATCGCCTATGGAGGGGGGCGCCATATAAAATCTCACCTAGGGCGCCACATTGGGTAGGGCCGGCTCTGATTTCTCATAATAGTCTTATCAAGGTTTATTGATAGCTTTGTACAAAACTTTAAATCGCATCGTCTTCATTAATGGAGTCAGTCATCAGTGTGTGGCTGTGGACCAAGCTCCAATTTTACGCTTATTTTTAAACACTGTTTCCCAGTTTTTGTTAAATTTAGTCCATTTACACTGTACACCTCATACAATGGTTAATAGTGGCTCAGAACTACGCTTTATGTACGACAGTAAGCATGTACAGTGAAGACAATGAGTTTGTGTTGCCTTATTTAGCAGAAATCTGAGGATTTTGCATTTATTTCTAAGCACTTGATGAGCAAAAATGTGTGTAACGCTTAAGTAAAATTAATAAAATTGCTTTAAAAAAAATGAATTGCTGTTATTATACTCAATAAATCCTATTTTGAAGCTGGTGATTTTCCTTTAGTGTTTCCTAAAACCTCTTCGGGGGCACCCAGAGAAAAGACTCTGTCATATGCACATTAAAGTATCATCACATCACGCTGCGAGACCACTTAAAGGCAGGGAGTGGTGATACTGAATTAATGCCCGGCCTTCGGATTAAACTCCCTCATGCAAGACGCCCGTTTCAAGATCAATGTTGTGATGCTTCCTTTTGTCCAAAAGCTATTTCAGTCGACATCATCAGCCAGAAATCCTTCAGGGTCGAAGTGACTGACTGGTACTGACACAAACTGTGATGTTGTGGTCACAATAGAAGCGTCTCGTGACTGAAGAAGAGCTGCATGGCACTGGATGGCAGGTTTTTAGTTTTTTTTTAAAGTAAACTGCATGCAATATTGTGCCAAACTGATGTATTGATCTTATAGCTTTGAGAGCAGCTATAAGTCAGCAGCTGGGGATGGAGAGCTGTGATTGGCTGATTCCTCCTGTGTGCTGTGGCATCGGGATGATTGAGGGACATGGAAAATGTAGGAGAGAAGCTGTGACCCGCAAACACACACTAAAACACACACTAACACACCCTGAAACACACACTATAACACACAGTAGCACCGAGCCTGTCCTGACAGGACCCTTGCTGTGCTGCAGGACGACAGGCCAAAGCAGCAGAAGATTGATGGGAACTCCTCTCGGCCTCCTCCTCCTCCTCCCCTCCACCTTGATTGCTTTCTATTTCATTTCATCCTCTCGCCATCACTCTCACAAGTGCTCCCTCTCTCTCTCTGTCCTTTTCCCATTTTCCCCCGAATTTCATCCACAGACATCCATCCTCTCATACCAGAGGAAGAGATGTTGGCAGAGGCTGAAGCTTTTTTTTTTTTTTTACAACCTACTTATGATAATAGAAAATGGCACATTACATATTGCATCGTGCCAACCTCCCGGATACCTCACATGACAGCCGTCTGCTCACAACTTTAAACATGTAAGGAAATATAGACGGGTTTCCTGTGTACAAAAAATCAAGGATGTGCACTCAAGTTTCCAGTGTCATGGTAGTTCAGAAAGTGGTTTCTCTAGTATTTGGAAATGAAGCAGCTTGTTGGAAACCAGTAAAATTATTAACTGACTTCTTTAGGTCCCAGTGCATCTTCAATAGACATCTGTCAGTTCTGGTTAGCTAACATAGAGTAGTGAGAAACAGCAACACGTAGAAATGATAATGCTAAAGAAGGTTATATATAGAGTGAGCATAAAAGATGGACCCAGCCTCCAGGTCTGAAAAGGGGTGCCTTAAATCTGCATTCTTTCAAACAACCAGCAGGGGGCGACATGTCTGGTTGTCCGATTGCAAATAATTCTACGAGAAAATGTCCTCACTTTTCCTATGATCTGTCACCTCAGTAAACATTTTCCTAAAGAGTTTATGGTACTAATCACTAGTTTCAAGTCTCCTTCAATACAACACGGTGTTCAGTTAGTAAATTATGGCTCCATTTGGGAGATGTTGGATAAAGCAGGGTATGTGTTATGGCATGGCTACCATGTGATGAACAGGTTGCTACCATATTTATCTTACTGTCCCCTGTGCTTGCTTCATCTAGTTTTAAGAGACCAAGATGGCAACAGCCAAATTCCAAACTCAAGGATTCAGAACAGTAGTCTTTATTAAGTCTTAATTAAAATTAAGTCTCCTTAATTTTGAATATTTTCTAACTCTTTCTTAGAGTAAATTGAATATCTGAGTTGTGGACAAATCAAGACATTTATCATCCCGGGCTTTGGGAAACACAGATTAACATTGTTCACCATTTTATTCTATTTTATGGACCAAATAACTAATTGATTGTTTGAAAAAATAATCACCAAATTAATCAACAGTAAAATTGTTACTCAATTGTTAATTGCAGCCCTAGTTATGTACATTGCTGCAGCATTATAACCCTCTCATAACCCTGTGAAATGCTCCATTTTAGCTGCTGTCTCATTAAGACACCCCCCTCCTGAAAAGTCTAGTCTACTCTGATTAGTCAGCTGGCCCGACGAAAGTGAGGTAACACTGGTTACGCACCTTAACAACAGAGTGTAGGGATGACGCTCGAAACAGAAGCTTCTCATTCTTTGTTTGAGGGCCAAACTAGCTGCTAGGCAGGTGATATGCAAATATGTTACATGATGACATAGATATGTAATGAAAGAAAAGCCTGGACTTCGAATGCGGTGTTTCAGGGAGGTAAGAAGCAATGTTTTTGCATGGACTTTTCACCTTTTACATTTTACTTTTACAAAAAAGCTTCTGTAACACGTTGAAGAAAAGGGAGAACACAAAAAAGCATTTTATGGGCTCTTTAAGACAACAGATATTTTCCAACCATTATTTTACGAATTGTGCAGTCTTAGTCTCCTTTTAAGGTCATTCAATTTTGCATAATTTTTTGCCCCACACTTGTGTGCACATCTCTTGAATCACTTGGAAACCCATCTGGTACACATTGTATAAGCTGAAACCACAGACTCTTTACAGTCTGTGGCTAAAATACACCGATCAGCCACAACATTCTGACCACTGACAGGTGAAGTGAATAACATTGATCATATTGGTACTATGTGATGTTCTGATGGAAAACCTTGGATTTTAATATCCGTGTTGATGAGACTTAGACACCCAATTAAACATTGTCCCAGAACAAACACACTCCCTCATGCAAATAGAAATCCCAAATGTCACTGGCCTACCCCTGCAGGAAAATGCACCCCACCACATGGCAACAACATCAACCAATCAGGAACATCTTGAGGAACGTGACAATGACCCAAGATGTTGATTTGACCTCCAAACTTCCTAGACCCCATTCTGATCAAGCATAAACAGGATGCAGTGGAACAAGTTGGATTGGCAGAGGCCCCACTGCACAAGGAGAGTACCCAAAGGATCCATTGCCAACATCCTGGTGCCAGACCCCATAGGACACCCTGAGAGGTCCTCTGGTCCATGCCCAATGGTTCAGAGCATTTTTGACCACATAAGGGGGACCAACACAATATTAGGCAGGTGGTCATAATGTTATGCCTGATTGGTGTAGACAGTCCTACTGACTTAGACAAATATTCATCCACAACACAAATGAAAGCAGTGTAGTGTGAAGTTTTACCCGTCTGGGTCCATTATTCTTCAGTTCAAACACGTCCATAGTGTAGTTGACCCTGCGGCCATAGTGGTCAAACTGGACATTACCTGTTAATCCCTGCAGTCGGACCTGCACACAGAAACACAAACACAACATGACATGACATGAAGCAGCCAACAAGGACAAGGAAGTAGTTTTCATTCAGTCAATCTCTAAAAGAGACTTTACAGTGAGTAGTGAGGCAGGGGCTTTTATATAAAAGACAGATGCAATGAAAGATTGTTTTGCTCACATGGCTGTAATACACTTCCAACTGGTTTGAGGGCATTAACGGAATAGTTCAATATTTTGGGAGATATGTTTTCAGAGAGCGGAGCTTCAATTATGCTCATGCGTGCTCTAAGGGGTTGTGCTGCACCTAAGCGCCTCTTCAAAAGTGTAACTACACGTCGAGGCTACGATTGTGAAGATCAGAGTGAATACAACATGAAGCGAGTTGAAAAGTATCCCAGTTATCTTCTTTTTTTCAATAACACGCATCCAAACAAACACGTCTCCGCTGGAAACCTTCTGTTCACATCCCGCCTCTGCTCTGTGTTAGTGAATGAAACACAGGAAATATGATTAAAGCCCGATTGAGTCTGACACATCCAGTGTTGTGGTGGTGATATTAGTAGGAGAAATCTAATGCTGAACTATGAATCAAATCCTATGCCATAGATCCATGGGTGTAGGTTTTGGTGGACACATTAGTTAGGGAGTATTGGTCCTCCCCCAGGACATTTTGAGCATCAAACAGTTAATTTCCTGCATTCTGGTGAATTTTTATGTAATAATTTGTTCATTTTCTGCATCAAGTTATTCTGGAAATGTCTTCATTTATACAGAGGAAAACTTCAGTTGACAATTCAAAACATAATGGAATATGAGGCAGTTATTCCCTTAATTATTCAGTATTGCTTTCATATATCTATACTCTTGTAGATCAGCTTTTCTGATTCAACACACACCCAGCCATGATTTTCTTTTTGTCCTCTTTAGTGTCTTTTGCTTGGAGAATAAACCTCATTAACCCTCTGAACACCAAAACCCACCAGCAAGTTTGAAAGGCAAGTTGTCATTTGAACTTTGCCAAAATTACACAATTTATCAGAGCCAAAAAACTACAAAAACATAAAGCATTGGTGGATTTTCAACTTTCTAACAACACTTGAACTAATTCTATGTGACTTGCTGATCTGACAGAAAACTCCACTAAATCTAAGCTTAAATTTGTGATCTTTCATCAAAACCCCTTTATGCACAATGCCTAAAAGTAAAGCATTTGCACTAACCATATTCTGTAAAAAATGAAACATTCTGCACTCCTCAGCATAACTGTGAAGCCACATTTAACTCGGCTGCAACTGATAGTCATGTGACAAAGATTCAGGGACTTTTCTGCTGAACTGCAGGCTGTGTTTACCCAGAGCAGAGAGGAGACAAGTATAAAAGCAATATAAAAATGTAAAGAGTAAAAGATCTAAAACACATAGTCACTGTTTATTCTCCAGTATTGGTAACATCTGTGGGCATGTTGAAAGATCAGCACATGCTGAATCCAAGTTTCTTCAATTTGTATCAAATAAAAAATAAAAGAAATTCAACTTTTTCATTTTTTTATGATGTATAGCACTATAACTCTATCATACTGCCCAAAGTTCTCTCTTCCTCTAGTCATGGTTGTGCTGTTTCCATAGAGGTTTATATTGAAATGAGAAATGAGCACAGTGTGAAAAAATGTGACAGGAACAAAAAAAATTGAACTGCTTGGGGTTCAGAGGATTAAATGTACAAGTGGAACCTTTTCAAGTCAGTGATAGATTAACACATTTCATTTTTTAATAACCCCTATTTGCTTTAAAAGCTCATGTACAAAACGTTCTGTACATTATTGCATCTATGAGTAAAAATGATTATAGTATAGTATTTTTGCTCTAAATATTGAAGGGGACATCTACCCTGTGTCCTCACTGAAACCTGCATATTTCAACTCTAAATCCAGTTTGACACGAGATGATCAGCTTCTTCTTGCTCTCACCTGTTTGAGGGTTCTCTCCATGTCGATGCCCTGGTTCCACGGGGCGGCCGGGTTGGCGAGGCAGTCGCCGGCGTTCCCCCGTCTGGAAATGTCCACCTTCTGCCTGCGCAGGTTCCTAAAGGCCTCGGCCATCACCATCACCCCGTCGTAAGTCAGCGCCGAGGTGTACTGCAAGGACAGGAGGAGGTGGAAAGAGATGCAGATGTTACAGCATGTGGACACAGCTGGATTATCTGCACCTAAAAAACAACAACTTAACAACCACTTTAAAGCTCTGCAGCTGGAATCATGGTTAAACTCTGCTCTATTAGATTTATTTAAATGAAATAAAAGCCAGCAGGGACAGATTGTATGATTTGTGAATGGCAGTCTGAGCTACCTGAGGCCGCCCTGCTGTTCTGACTGTTCTGGGTGTCTGTAGCTCTGGGGGGCACTAACCAGGAAAAGGTATAAAGCCAATTAAATGCTGATTTAGCCGGACAGGCAAAATGTTCTGCAATATTTGCTGGTCAGATCTCTTTAAAAACAATCTGCGCACGGCTGCCTCTGAGAGCAGGCCGAGTTTCTGCAGGGCCAAGCAGTTACAGAGAGGCAGCAGCTTCACTCTGCTCATTATTTTCTGGAAATGGAAAGGAGGAGAGGGAGGGAAGAGAAGCACATTCCCCACAGGATGAGCCTCCCAATTTCCCCTAATCTATCTTTGACCTGAAGACTCTGTGTTGAATCTGATTATTTGGGTCCACAAAAATCAGTCTCTCCCTCGCGAGCCATACATTTCCCTAAAACTCACCTCCGGCGCGGCACAAAACTAATTGAGTGAATGACGAAAAGGCAGTGATGGAGAGCGAGCCGGCCGGAAAAGAAAGGGAAAGGCGAGTGTTTTGTCCAGCCGGGTAGCAGTCTGGCATTAATTATCCCGGCTAGCAGGAGTTCATTAACTTTGCCTCCGGCCGGGGGTGAATCCTATTCATTAGCCCACTGCTCACTGTGACATTATGGCTCTCTACGCTGCACTCTATCCCCCTGTTACTCCCTGACAAGCTGCCCACAGTATCACACACACAGACAAAGAATCAAGGTGTGGGATAAACTCACTAACAGTCAGGAGCTTCACTGCTATCAACTCCTTCACATCTTCATCTTCACTGCTAATGCTGCCTTGAACAGGGTTTTCTCTTTCTCCTTTGGACAGCAACTAGTGTGGTCTGTCAGTGATGCAGACACCAAAACTATCTGAATTGCAGAACAAATTGGTAATCCACAAGTCTGCATGGGTTGAAATCTGAGGTCGGATACTCTGTCTTGGTTTAGAAATGTAGCCGACAACGTACCAAAGATTTAAAGTTACTCTGAGTGGGCAACAAATGTCTATGTTCCCAGCTGATGGATGTGGTCCAATGTCAACTGACAGGGTCAGATAGAGGAACTATATGTCTATGTGTCAATAGTTTTAGCCAGTAAAATGTACATTACACAGAAAAAATGGTCAATGTCAATGTCTCATGATGTGTGTCTTTAAAGCTTAT